>CM077253.1:11255068-11500068 GCA_039654775.1 Spinibarbus caldwelli | reverse complement strand
TATTTATATATATATGTATATAATTACATATGAACAAAAATAATGAATTAAAACATATTAACTCAAGTTTTCAATGTAGCGACTTTCAGAATTTAGTTTTCTTGCTTTCTTTTCATTTTGCACATATACAGCTGTGCTATGCACAGTAGTTAATTTAATTTAACTTTAATGAAAAAGTATGTGAACAGTATTTATGCATTTATGAACAGAAAACGAACATCTATTTTTGTACTGTCACATCTTGCCAATCCAGAGAGCAGACCAAGCTGGAAAATAGGCTCACCACACACACACACTCTTTCTCTCTTCACACACACACACACACACACACACACCCTCTTCACCCGCTGAGTTCCACAGTCTGGGCCTGCCGCACCGAGAGGGAATTTACATTTTAATAGGCAGAGCTGCTCGCGCCGACTTCGAATGAGGGTATATGCTCAGCTGAACAGCGGGAAATGCACCCCACAGCAGAAGTTTAGAATGAACCTCAAGACAATTCCTGGTGCACAAAGACAGAAAATGATATATTTTAGCCCATCTCTGTCGCGTATATAGTGAAATATGCATACATATAGAAATCATTTTCTACCAGACCTCATCCGAACGTCTCCAGGTTTATGCAACATTTCTGCATTTAAGCAGCAGCTTTCAATGCATCTTGTTGCAAACTGAACTGGACTCTAATTGCGCTGTGTGAAAAAAAAAAAAAGGTAGAAACCTGCAGAGACTTCCAGTATTAGAGTGCCAATATCTCGTTTTGCTAAAATAAGTAAATAAATAAATAAATAATATTTAGTGAACAGAAACTGAACGGGTGCAGTTCTTGATACTAAAGATTCAGAAGTGAAAGAAAGTCAGTTCTATGCAAATGTATTCATTATACTTAATTCATTAAATTAATAGACTTTATTATACTTATTATTATTATTATTACAACAAAGCATCTTTAGGGTGTTTTCTATCTGTCGTTGACCTAATTACTAATGCGACCACAAACACACCTGTTTAAAGCCTCCAAATTCACATTTATGTTTATCCGTTTCCACATTCCACATTTCCTCATTTTTCACTTTCCCTCTTTTCTTTTCGTCTCTCATTTCTACACCATGTCATGACTGAGTGTGAAACAGCACAAGATGTCACTGCTCCGGGCATGCAATCAAGTGGAGGGCCCCTCCCAGCTCTAATTAATAACTATTGAACACGCTAACAACAATCAACACTAATTAAATACGAGCTTGTTGACAAGAGTGCAAACCTTATCAAAAACACCCCCTTCAAAAAAAAAAATAAAATAAAATAAAAAACCTTGCTGTGGAGAAGGGGGATGAGGGAGGGCGCTCCTGTTTTCCGTAATTAGTTAACGAAGAGCCCCGAGCCACTCTTTCGATTGAGGGCCCCGCAAGCCAGTTAGGAGTTTCGTCTGACACCCTGAACAGAAGAAGCAGTCAGCCTTAACAGCAGGTCACATGACCATGCAGAATCTCCACTCTGGTTATACAGGGTAAACAGAGCACTGAATTAATAGCTTTTAGCTTTTGAGGTATTTCACTGGTGAATATGACAGAAAATTTGATTTTTTTGGTGCAATATATGCAGGAGTGTAAAATAACATGCACAAAATGAGAGGAAAAACTGTTTAAAAAAAAAAAAAAAAAAAAAAAAAAAACTGAAACCTATACTGACACTGAAGAAAACAATAACTTTACCTAAAATGAACTAAGTTTATCAAGGGTTTTCTTCAGAACTACATGGTCACACAAATGTGTTTTTTCACAAAATCATTATGCATCTTTACATTTTTGAAACAAATTTTACTGAAACATGAAGGTCATCTTGCATATGACGCTGTGAGTGAAAAACTGCACTGCTTGTAGTTGTATTTTCCATTATTTTTGCAAATTTTTAATAAAAATATAAATGTAACTGTATTCACAAAAAAACTGACAATGTTACAACAAAAAAAAGTCATAAATATGCTAGCAATAATAAGCATTGCTTATTAATGTATAATTATTATAGTAATAAAGTCTAATTTCTAATAAAATTATTTATTTATTTAGTGGAAATTAGACTATTATTATTATTATTATTATTAATGCCACAAAATCATGGCCAGTAAGAAATATTTATGGTAGGTAATATTTTCTTGTTAACCCACAATTACTGTAGCCAGAGTAGTAGCTGTAGTAATAATAATAATAATAATAATGAGAAAAAGAAGAAGAAGAAGAAGAAGAAGAAGAAACCAAATAAATAAATAAACAATACATTTACATTAATTATTAATTCAAAATGATAATAAAAAAAATTAATTGTTTGACACTGCATATACTGAATGCCTTCCAATACTCAACCAGCTACAATACAATATAAAAAAAAATGACATCTACAGTATAAAAATAAACAAAAAATTTCAATAATTTTGGTAACACTTTGCAAAAAGGTTCAATTTATTAACATTAGTTTAAATATCTTAAAGCATTTTTTTTTAAATCTACATTGGAAATAACTTCTAAATATACTTCATTGTTATAAATAAAAAAATTTAAATTTTCACAAAAACAAAATATGCTAGCATATAAGGAAAAAGATCTAAGACAACAACCTGACAAGAAAGCCCAAAATCAACATCAAAGTACCCTACAAAGCTAAAATGCTTGTCACTGTGGGCAATCTATGAATGACATTATCTGTCAATAGTGGCAGCCAACTTGAACACACTCAGCAAATGTCACAAAAGGGCAGGTTTGTGGTTTTAGGAAGCTATTCGAGGCAATACAGCTTTAATTCAGACTATGAACAGGACAGCAGTATAGTGCAGAGAATTTGAGAGTTTGTTGGCCACAAACAGGACACAGTGTGCAGTCAGGGGCACGAGTTTGCCCTCCAGTGCCCCAGTAACCTAACTGACGTGTGTGTGTGTGTGTGTGTGTGTGTGTGTGTGTGTGTGTGTGCAAACAACCCCTGACGCTCTCCCAAACCAGGAGTAATACTGAGTGACAGCTACCACGGGGTACAGCCCTTGCATCGACAGCAACCGTTTGTTTCCATGATCGCTCCCTGATAGGCAATTGAATTTGTCAGTGACCCTAAACAATTGCTCCGATGAGATCCAGCAGGCCTTTCCTTCCCCTGGCCCCACTGTCCATCCTGATCAATACAGCCAATCAATGGCCAGCGGCCGATATTGATGACTATGTCCCGTCTGCTGCCTGCTCCACAGAAGCTTGCCAAAGGGGCAGCGGGCCTCTGTCTCCCTGCACTTGTTGATCACTGTCGTCCATTGTTGGAACTGATGACTAAATAATGCAGTGCTCCGGACTAAATCGGTGGAAACAGTCAAGCTGAAATTCCCTACCGCCAACCTCAAAGCATTGCAGCCAATCATACATCATGGTAAATCAAACGTAAACCAAACAAGATGGTGCCAGCCAAGCCAATTTTGTTTTTTAATGCCAAAACTTTTGACAGCAAAATGCTTGCATGTGATTGACAAAAAAATAAGAAAATACTAAATATAATTAAATAGTGAATTAACATATTTAAATTATTATAATTTAGTTTATTATAATTAGAATGAGTTATCAACTACTGAAAATGTGATTGCTTTTTTAAATCAATTAGTAACACTTCAATTTCAATTTGTTAACATTAGTTTTTTTTTTTTTTTTTAATTATCCAGATTAAAATTACTTTACAAATATAGTACTGTTCATTGATATTGTTAATTATTATTATTTATTATTGTTAATTATTGTAATTACATTTATTATAATTATAATTAATTGAATGATTACTTGGGAAAAAATCCATTGTTTTATTCAATCTATAAAAATAAATACAAAAATTAATTTTGGTAACACTGCAATAGGGTTAAATTTGTTAACATTAGTTAAAATATTTTAAAGCAATGTTTAAAAAAAATCTAGATTAGAATTGCTTCACAAATATACTATTGCTCATTGTTATAAATTACTATAATAACATTATAATTATAATAAACTTAATGATTACTCTGACAATATTACATTCTTTTCTTCCATCTATAAAAATAAATTAAAATAATTTTGGTAACACTTTGCAAAAAGGTTCAATTTATTAACATTAAATATCTAAAAGCAATTTTTAAACATGGATCTAGATTGAAAATAATTTATAAATATACATCATTGTTAAAACTGATTATAATTACATTGAATATAATTATAATAAACTTAATTGAGTACTAAAAATTGGCAAATATATATATATAAATGTTCTGACTTGGTTCTTGCTACCCAATGCTTTATTATAAATTTTAACAATATTGTATATTTATTATATATAATTATTATATATTATTTGTTTCTATGGCCTGAGCACAGTAGTCGCCAATCTTGGACATGAAATGGGACATATTACAAAAGTCAAGGTTGATTTATCTGCCCAGTTCCAGTGGTTATTTTCAAGTAGGAAGTTTTCCAAGTTCCAAGTTGTCTGGACGCCTCATTAGTATCTGAGTTTACATTGCCACTGCAAGCACGGTCAATCAATCCCTCCTACAAAAACGAGCGCAAAAAATGCATGCGCTTCAACAAGTGGAGATCAATGAGACCCCATGAAACCAATCAGCACACCCCACCTGATCACCACTGAGCTTGGGATACTATAGTAAAAGGATACAAGAGCACGTCTCTGGTTCAGCGGCATCAGGTAGGGGGTTTGGAGGCCGACAGAGTCCCAGCTGTGAGGCCTGTGCGTCTGAAGAGTCTGGGGAAGTAGGGAACCATAATTAAAACCCTACCTGAGCTCCACTCTTAATTCAGAACAGGGATCACAATCTCCCCGTGCGGCACAGCTACGCCGCCCCCTCTGCGCCACACGCCCCAAACCCTCGGCCACATGTGGTTGAGGATTTTCCACCTTATTAGATAAATTGCTAGCGATCAAAAGTAGTCCTCCCGGTTTACATTTCTACCCATAAATAAAAAGCTCTCTTGTATAAGCGGGCCTGCCAAGACACACTGACCCAGAGACTGGGACCACAGCAGCTGCAGCAATTAGACGTCATTAACAGAAAATTAAAAATAAGATGTAGAGAAGTATGCGCAACATAACTTGCCGTGTGTTGTTGTGAGATGATGTGGATTTTGTTTTCCGTCCCATTGCCTCACACATCTGTTTGTGTTTGTTGCTTTGGCATGGTCCCGCCGTTGCCGGAGCCAAGAGGAGTTAGTTCACCATGCTCATTAATTAACAGATTTAGCTCCCATGAGAAAACGGCTCAAAGGCACCGCTGTCAAAGCACCAGTCCCCTCACGAACGAGCTGTCATAATATTTGACCATTTAAATATTGTTTGCTAGCAGAGCAATCAAATACAGGAAAAAATAAATGTACACTAACTTACATAATTTTGGGGGCAGTAAGAAGTTTAAAATGTCTCTTATGTTCACCAAGGCTGCAATTATATGATTAAAAATACAGTAAAAACAGAAATATTCTGAAATTTTATTACACTTTAAAATGACTGTCTTCTATTTCAATATAATTTCAAATGTAATTTATTCTTGTGATAAAAAGCTTATTATTATTATTATCAATTTTTTTCAATGTTGAAAACACTTGTGGTGCTTAATATTTTTTTGGAAAATAATACATTTTTTAGGATACAGTACACTGATAAATAATTCAAAAGAAATTTGAAGTAAAAATCTTTTGTAACATTGTAAAGGTTTTTACAGTGACTTTTGATCAATTTAATGTATCTGTGCTGAATAAAAGTATTATTTTCTCCATAAATAAATAAACAAACAGCACTTATTTGAAATAAAAATCTTTTGTAACATTGGAAATATCTTTACTGTCACTTATCAATTTAATGTAAAAGTATTAATGTCTTCATAAATAAATGAATAACATGTATATGTACTTTTAAAACACTATTGTTAGTGGCACATAAAGGAATTTATGGAAGCCTGTTTCCGCCACTGAATAAAAAAATAAAAAGTATTTTAAAAAAAAATAAAGAGTCAATTCTGACTTTTTTCTCACAGTTGCCAGTTTACCTCTTGCAATTCTGACATTTTTTCTCAGAATTACCTGATACAAACTTGCAATTGCGAGTTATAAAGTCAGAATTGTGAGATATAAACTTGCAATTCTGAAAACAGTCTTTTTCTCCTCAGAACTGGACTGTATAACTCGCAATTGCGAGTTTATATCTCACAATTGTGAGAAAAAAGTCAGAATTGCGAGTTTAAATGATGCAATTGTGAGGAAAAAAAGTCAGAATTACCTTTTTTATTTTTTATTCAGTGACGGAAACGGGCTTTCTTAGGAATTCACCCAAAAATTATTTAAAAAAAAAAAAAAATCTAAACCTGTATGACTTTGTTTTTCTACTGTGGAATACAAGACATTCTGAAGACCATTTTTCTCCATATGTGATGAAACTCAAAGGGCTTCAAAACACTGAACATTGAATCCCATTGACTTTCACTATATGGACAAAAAACACTGGAACAATTTTTTTTCATATGTTCTTTTTGTGTTCCACAGAAGAGAGGAAGTATATCCACACAGGTTTAGAACAACATGAGGGTGAACAATAACAATTTTCATTTTTTGGTAAACTTTCCTTCTAAAATGCTCTAAAATAAGTCATTTAACATTTCTTACTCTTTCCAGTGAATGGGGTGCTAATAGCGCAGCTGATGGGTAGGTTTGATCTGGCCAGGCCTGCAAAAGAAGCCTGTTTATTTTCTCAGGAGCGCAATTAGTATCCAATCAATAATCATGCTTCCTCTAAATTTCTCTATCAATTTTCAGTGGATTTCAGACAAAGGGGAAGCCTTGAACTGTCAATAAGAGCTTCTTGTTTACCTTCGCAGCAACGTTAACGTTTTCCAACCGAAGTTGTTTGTGCATAATTGGAATTCTTTCATTGTCTTTGAGTAACCGGGCGATCCACACCTGACTGGGCGTTTGACAAGAAAAATGTAACGGTTGTTCATGTGATGCATCACAACAAAAGCAGCCCCACAGAAGCTGTTATCCATTCAGAGTCTCACCTCTTCGCTGTAAAACACACTTCCAAAAACACGGAGCATGACTGTTGCGCCAGCTGTGCTTTTTCAAAGACATGTCTTAATGAATGACTGTCACAACTTGACTATTAAAGATTTAGAGTATTTCCTTCTCTTTGTTTAACCAAAGACGGCCTGACTAATTATTAAACAGCCTGCTGTTTGGTAATACATTATGTATTCTCAGGAGTACGACAGATTAAAAATGAGAGTAAATACTGCACGTGTCATGTGTGTTTCAACAGTAAATTGTGATTAACAGTGATTCTGTCCTTTCTCCTCCTCCACACAAATAGAAACCCATGAGATGGATTGATGCTGCATAGCTTTCTTCCCTCTGTGTTGAAAACACCACAAGATCTCACCTTCCTCCTATGGGACAGCACTAATGTTTTTTTGTAAATATCCTGTACTCGTTTGAAAATGAGTGATTGCTTAGTAAACCTCTAAAATAAAACAAAAAAACGCCGCTTTATTCCAAGATAGCTAATTGGCAATTAGTAAAACAATTGTGGAGCATTGTAGCATCAGCCTAATTGATAGCATTTATAAAGCTGGCTTATCCAGCAGCATGCTTTCAGAGCTGTGCACAGCAAGCTACATTTCTTCATTAGATTACAGCAAATTGCTAAAACAAGGAAATGGGCTCATTTACCTAAATGGTGTAAATGAATGTATGTTTATGAAGCTTTTACGAAACCAGCAATAACTTGCCTGTCTATTTTTTAATGCACTCCTGTCTCCAGGCACAGTCAAAGAGCAACAAGCTCATTTAAACCAGCACATCACGGGGAAAGTTTTCAACACTCTATGACAGGTACAGAACTCACATCCTGGAGCCTCTATAGAACACATGAAAGGGTCAAATTAACCCTATGGCTATAATATGCACACAACAAAAGGGGAGTATATATATATATATATTCATAACTGTATTTGCGACGTCCTAAAGGAAATACCAGTGCTTAAAAGACAGCAAAAGAATAGAGTTAAAATTTCATGTAAGTTTAGGTTTAAGGCTAAAAAATATTTAATGCACCTTCTGTGATGCCTGTGCAATGAATATTAAGAGATTGAATATTTTCTGTATAAAATTTGAATTTGAAGTCTCTACTTTAAGTGGATTGAGATTAATTCACTATTGAAAATAAGAAAAATAATGCAAAGATTTGTTGCAGGCAGTATAATAAATGAGGATTTACTACACAGCAATAAATGTACCAAAAAATATAATTAATATAGATCAGAGAATAAATAGTGACACATAGTTTAAATATCTTAAAAAAAACACATAGAACATGAAAAAAAAATCTGGAATTTTTATATAGTTTAATTTATATTTAGTTTTATATTTTTTTAAAAACCTAACCCGTACACAAAATATTTAGAATTAATTTTTAATGACTTGTCTATATAAATGTTCTCTTTTATAGATCAGTGATTTTAACACGTCAATTCTGCACTATGTCTAAATCTATAATCATATATTAAAAAAATGGCACTTATGTGAATTCCTATTTACAAAAGGTCAGATGAGGTCATTGAAGCTCTGTGGATCAAAATTATGCTGAAGTACATGAAAAAAAAAAAACATGCAAAAAAGGGGTAAAATGAATACAAAAACATTTTGAAGATCATAAATTTTTACTAACATTCATATGAAGATACTAATATTGATAATGAAAATAAAAGTATTAAAATAGAAAAATAAAACCACAGTGGTCTCAGACTTCTGGACTTTACAGATTTTTTCTTCTTTTTTTGCAAATATACCATGTTGTGATGCCTACTGCTTTAAGGGTCTGGTTTCCTTCTGCCACCTCCCACCCAAACCCTAATTACTAATCCAGCAACACAATAGCAGGGAAGAAGACAGATGAGAGAGGGAAGGAGTAAGAGGAAGGTGTGAGCTGCTATTCTGACACTCTCCAGCATGTGCAGCATATTTGTAAACATCGTTAATCACAGATTAGCAGATGGGGGTGTTAATTGCACCTGTGGAAATAACATGACCCAAAGGATGCTTCTATTTACCGCCTTCAAATGGCATTTCCGCACAGGGCGGGCGAGAAGGAGAAATAGGAAGGCTTTGCTTGTGACACAAGCAGCCTGTATTTGAATGACGCTCCAAAATGTTGTCACCCAGTCTCACGATTGAACCCCTTCTCTTCCCATCTCACACCTCACGTGTTACTCTAAAGTGAGACCCAGCATCACTTTGCTGTTCTCCCTCCCTTCAGATTGAGATGGAAAAGCGCTGTTCCCCTGACCACCTGCTACCCACCGCACTGAAAACCAGACACTGTACACACTGATCCAATGCAAAGATCTCACTGTCCACAGCCAATTAGAGATGTGTTATGAAAAATATAACTTAAAAACCTCATGAAACTGACATGACATTCCCAAAAAAAAAAAAAAAGGGTTACACTTCATTTTAAGGTGTCATTGTTACAGTATAATTATACATTTAAGTACTGAGTAATATTAATTAACTACATGTACTTACTCTATGGTTAGAGTTTGGTTTAGAGTTACTTGCATGCATTTATGCATAATTTATTGTTATTATAATAGTAAGTACTTGTAACTTGTGTAACAAGGACTCCTTAAAATAAAGTGTCACCAAAAGAAGTTACTTCACAGACATCTTCATTGCAAATGGCTACTTGCCATCAATTGCAGGTGGTGTTAAGGGCGGGATATTGTCACACAAGAGAGTATCTGATTGGACGAGTGTAGTACAGGATGAGTCATCAACATTTTTGGTCTGTATCCTTGAAAATAGTCATTTTAGGATGCACATATATGCAAAAAAAAAGTGAATGTATACACAACCTCAACGCTAAACGTCATGAACTAGAAGCCACAAAACTCCTCTGATTTTCATGGGGTTTCTAAATGCTTTACAATTTGAACTTTTATTTATTTTTTTATTTATTTTTGTTTATTTTTTATTTTTTTTTGTTAACAACTGAATATTGAATTTTCTTTTGGGAACAGTAGTATAAAACAAAAAGCAGCTATGTAAATTCAATTTGAACTTTTCATTGAAAATAAAAATAAAATTTTCATGAAATAAAAATTAAAGCTGCATCAAATTAAACTGTAAAAAGAGCCTCTTTTTCTAAAAATGTTTGAAAAAAGAAAACAAAATATTGCAAATTTAATTTTATATCACTTTACATTACATATTATTGTATTTGCTAACAAGATGTAGCATATAGAAATATATATACTTACATATGCTAGGAAATATATTTATTTATATCCCGTTGGATTCCAAAATCAGTCTTAAATTCGCTGGGGTATATTTGTAGCAATAGCCAAAAATACACTGTAAGGTCAAAATTATTGATTTTTCTTTTATGCCAAAAAATCATAAGGATATTAAGATCATGTTCCATGAAGATATTTTGTAAATTGTAAATATATTAAAACTTAATTTTTGATTAGTAATATGCATTGCTAAGAACTTAATTTGTACAGCTTTAAAGGCAATTTTCTCAGTATTTTGATTTTTTTTGCACCCTCAGATTCCAGATATTCAAATAGTTGTATCTCGGCCAAATATTGTCCTATCCTACATCAATGGAAAGCTTGTTTATTAAATTTTCAGATGATGTATAAATCTCAATTTCGAAAAACTGAACCTTATGACTTATGGTTTTGTGGTCCAGGGTCATACATGTATGTATGTATGTATATATATGTGTGTGTGTGTGTGTGTGTGTGTATGTATATATATATATATATATATATACATATATATCCTAGCATATATAAGTATACATATTTCTATATGCTACATCTTGTTAGCAAATACAATAATATTATGTAATGTAATGTAAAGTGATAAAATTACATTCACAATATTTTGTTTGGATAAGATTTTTTTTTTTTCAATTTTTTTTCAAACATCTTTAGAAAAAGAGGCTCTTTTTACAATTTAATTTGGTGCAGCTTTAATTTTTATTTCATGAAAATTTTATTTTTATTTTCAATGAAAAGTTCAAATTGTAAAGCATTTAGAAACCCCATGAAAATCAAAGGAGTTTTGTGGCTTCTAGATCATGACTTTTAGCTTTGAGGTTATGTATACCTTCACTTTTTTGCATATATGTGCATCCTAAAATGACTATTTTCAAGGATACAGACCAAAAATGTTGATGACTCATATATACAGTGGTGTAAAAAATTGTTGGCCCCCTTCCTGATTTTTTTATTTTTTTGCATGTTTGTCACACTTTAATGTTTCAGATCATGAAACAAATTTAAATATTAATCAAATATAACACAAGTAAACACAACATGCAGTTTTTAAATGAAGGGTTTTTTTTTTTTTTTTTTTATGAAGGGAAAACAAAATCCAAACCCACATGGCTCTGTGTGAAAAAGTGTTTGGGACTCCAGCGAACCACAGTGAGAGCCATTATCCACAAATGGCGAAAACATGAAACAGTGGTGAACCTTCCCAGGAGTGGCCAGCCGACCAAAATTACCCCAAGAGCGCAGCGACGGTCAGTGTTCATGACTCAACCATAAGAAAGAGACTGGGCAAAAATGGCCTGCATGGCAGAGTTCCAAGACGAAAACCGCTGCTGAGCAAAAAGAACATAAAGGCTCGTCTCAGTTTTGCCAGAAAACATCTTGATGATCCCCAAGACTTTTGGGAAAATACTCTGTGGACTGACGAGACAAAAGTTGAACTTTTTGGAAGGTGTGTGTCCCATTACATCTGGCGTAAAAGTAACACAGCATTTCAGAAAAAGAACATCATACCAACAGTAAAATATGGTGGTGGTAGTGTGATGGTCTGGGGCTGTTTTGCTGCTTCAGGACCTGGAAGACTTGCTGTGATAAATGGAACCATGAATTCTGCTGTCTACCAAAAATCCTGAAGGACAATGTCTGGCCATCTGTTCGTGACCTCAAGCTGAAGCGAACTTGGGTTCTGCAGCAGGACAATGATCCAAAACACACCAGCAAGTCCACCTCTGAATGGCTGAAGAAAAACAAAATGAAGACTTTGGAGTGGCCTAGTCAAAGTCCTGACCTGAATCCTTTTGAGATGCTGTGGCATGACCTTAAAAAGGCGGTTCATGCTCGAAAACCCTCCAATGTGGCTGAATTACAACAATCTGCAAAGATGAGTGGGCAAAAATTCCTCCACAGCGCTGTAACAGACTCACTGCAAGTTATCGCAAACGCTTCATTGCAGTTGTTGCTGCTAAGAGTGGCCCAACAAGTTATTAGGTTTAGGGGCAAGTACTTTTTCACACAGATCCATGTGGGTTTGGATTTTGTTTTCCCTTCATAATAAAAAACTTCATTTAAAAACTGCATGTTGTGTTTACTTGTGTTATCTTTGATTAATATTTAAATTTGTTTGATGATCTGAAACATTAAAGTGTGACAAACAAGCAGAAAAATAAAAAATCAGGAAGGGGGCCAACAATTTTACACACCACTGTATAATATAATAATATTATATATATATATATATATATATATATACACACATACATAAATAACATTATTAATTACATTTTCTAAAATACTGAGCTACATTACTGTGTCTCATTGTAGTAATTATATTCTATCATATTACATTCTACTATGAGTATTAAATCTAATTTAATAATAGTTTACACATAATACTGTGTATTTCATCTTGTAATGTAATATATAATACAAACAAAACAATATTATATTATGAGAACTTATTACAATAATACTACGTCATGTATCTTGATCATTTAACTATTTTAATATCAAACTTATATACTTTACATTTATGAGCCAAAGCATTATTATTATTATATAATTGTCTTATATACTATCATTTAGTATACTAATATGATGACAATTAAATATAATTTAATAATAGTTATTATAATAATGCAATACATTATATCTTTTACTGTAACATAATAATATAATTTAAACAAGACAAAAAATATTACGAGGCAACTGTTATAATAACAGTTGACACATTGTAATTAATCTTATTCTATATCTTCCAGTATAATTAATATAAACAAACAACAAATATTTTTACATTATTGCAATCTTTAGATTGTTTTAAATAAATTTAAGACACTTAAATTAAGACATTTTAGCTTTATCAAATCACAATCATGTGACAATTCCAGGTATGAATGTGATATCCTTACAAGGTCAACAAGGTCTGTATGGTTTTATTCCGCCATCATGCAGTGAAATTAGTCCTTTGAACTAATTCTCAAGCAGCTGGCCACTACAGTCTCACACACACACATAGCTGTTTCCCACACTCACATGCCCCAGCATGCCCCATGCCCAGCCTTAGCAGCAGCAGCAATCTCGATCAATCAGGCTCCTCCCATGCAGTGATTGCTAATTGATGCACTAATCCAGTCGTTAAGTACTGTGCCAAAGAGCTTGGGAGTGCGTCCAAAGTAAACACCTGCCGTCACTCATCAATGTGTTTTGCTTTTACGAAACGAATGGAAGGGGACGGTGTAGTTACACACTTACCGTGCATGAGAACCATCACACGGAGGAGGCCGAGATATCACTGGCACGATCCATGTGACATGACCACACAATGCATTTTATAAATATAGCATGAGTGATAGTCAGTGGATCTGATACTTTCAGGCTAGAAAACAATAGAGACTGAGAAAATTGCTTTGGATGAAACCAGATTCTTCCACCTGGACAGTATGCTGTCTCTCAAGGCTGAGAATATATCATTTATCAGCATGTATAAACAGGATGCTAGGTCTAGAAAATGTCAAAAAAGTGACAATCCCGGTTCCAGGTAAAGGATCTATTAGCAACAGGGGTCTGTTGAAGATGCATGGATACGGGTAAGGGTCTATAACAAATCCTTGTTTTGGTTATCCCATCACACTGAATGGCTGTAGCCCCTGATGTCCACTTTCATTCAGTGGAAAAGCAAACTCTAATATTACATGAAATTACTTCTGCAATTCTCAGTGTAATCTAACCTACTTTATTCTAATGATTGTCATCTTGACAGAGGTCTCTGTGGACTCTTCAGGTTGTGTCGCCCTGAGTTGAAGGCTGCCAAATGTGACACGCTACTGCCTCCCAGTGAAGCAAAACAACACAACACCCTATCAGACAAGGCAAAAAGGGTTCAAATGCATGAAAGAAATTGACTTTCTTAAACAGTTTTTTATTTTTTTTTTTTACTTTTTTTACTTTCTTCAGATGATTTTGATTTTCAGATACATGAGGTATTTGAATTGGTAATAAGTTTCCAAAAAAGTGGATGCATTCAGGTCAAAAGAACTGATTATGAAAAAAAAAAAACATTTATGCATTGTCATAATGAAATAGTGCAGAGAAAAAAATATATATTTTTAAAGTGTACCAATGAGATAAAGATCTATATAGATTGATATATATTAAAGAAAGGAGGAAAGAAAGTTATGAAACATATGAAATGAATAAAAAGATATCAAAGATATGAAATACATGAAAGATAGATATTTCAATAATGATAAAAATATACCATTAAAAAAAAAACCTTAATACAAAGGAATATGCAAAGTCCATTGCGTCCAGTGAGTGAATACAAATCGCAACTTCACCTCTAAATATTCTTTAGCAAATATAATAGGCAGTACAAATGACAGGGAGATTAAAGATTACTATTGTTACTGTTCCCCAAGCTATGCATATATTGTTGCTTTATTTAAGACAGGGATGCACAATATATTAATTTGGTACCATATTAATTTTTGACCAATATTTTTTTAATTAATCTAATATTGCATTATAATTTATTGCTTATGCTCAATTCTCCTATTTTTATGTTTATTTGACTTTTGCCATAATTTAACAGTCTTTAAAAACTATACATTTAATAATAATTAGGTAGATATAATCTCAAAATGAATATCCATTATCCACTGCACATTATTCACTTGATTTTAGGTTTTAGTATTTTATTTTTAATTAAGACAAAATAGTATAGAATTTTAAATTCACCCATTTAGGGCCATAACAAAAAATAATTAACATCTTATTGTATCAGAAATATATCATTGCAAACCCTAATTTAAATATATTGTGTTACCTCAGCTATGCATACACCTGTAACACCGTTATATGAAAAACTTCAGAAGCTCACACTCATAATGCTGTTGGTGGTCTCTGTTGTTCTACAAACCTGTGTGAGCTCACTCACAATAGGCCACACTGCCTCTCGCTCACTTCCCAAAGCTTCTTGGCCAAGGCATCGTCCCGTCCGTGAGCGCTAACATTCTGCGGGGCACAGGAAGAGAAGTACCGTCCACTCAGAGGCTCCAGCCCCTCCTGCAAAGCACAGTAAAGCGTGGTCTGCGCACCTCCCTCTGGGTCCATGAAAAACAGCTTAGATATGGGCAGGAAAAGCAGCTTCTGCAGCACACCCATATTCCGACCGATCTCTGTGGCGATGACACCTATAAAGATGAGACAATGTAGAAAAAAATGGAATAATAATACTTGTGACATAACAGCAGACAAAAAATGCCTCACTAACCTGGATGCAGGGAATAGCAAGTGACACTCGTCCCCTCCAGTCGGTTTGCGAGCTCACGGGTAAAGAGCACATTGCAGAGTTTGCTGTGGCAGTAGGCTCTCAACGCGTGCCAGTACGACTGACCTGTGACCAGATCCTTGTGCGTGTTGAGGAGGTTGAAGTCCACAGACCCCAGCCGATGCAACAGGGCGGACACGTTGATGACGCGGCTGTGCTCTGCCTGCTTTAGACGATCCAACAGCAACAGCGTCAGCAAAAAGTGGCCCAGGTGGTTGATACCAAATGCCATGCCAAAACCATCTTCAGTTCTGCCTGATGCTATAAGACCTAGAGAGAAAGCCTCACACAGTAAGGGTGTGTTTATATGTGGCTGATTTGGTTTGATTAAACTCTGGTGCAATTGCTCTGTTAGTGCGGTTAATTTAAATAAGTGTGAACACTGCCGTCCAAACCTTGGTGTGCACCAAACAAGCAAACCAAGACCTATGAAAAGCCAAAAAAAAAGTCCAAACAAACTCTGGTGCAGTTCAACTGAAATGTGAATACAATGCGAAACAAAAATATCTACGTAAATGAACCAGAAGATCTCCATTTGTGCAACAGAGTAATTCCTGTTTCTGTTTTGACTCCTTTATACATTTCATAAGCTCTTTGTGAGTTACAAGCTGGTAATTAGCACAATATGTACACACATACAATGACTTGCCTGCATTGTTAATGAGCAAATCAAGTCTCGGTTCACTCTTCAGAAAAGTCTCTGCAAAATCACGCACAGACTTCAAACTGGCCAGGTCCAGATGCATGTAGAGTACCTCAGGGTTCCAACTTTCCTGAGGGATATACAGCACATGTCTTTCTTTTAGACTTGTGTCAAAGTAATGACAAGAACCAGGAGGAATTGAGGTTAGAAGATGAGTTCACCTTTCTTATGTCATAAACTGCAGCTTCAGCTTTCTGTTTGTTTCGGCAGGCGAGGATCACTCGGGCCCCTCTCTTGGCCAGATCCAAGGCCGTGGCTTTGCCAATGCCTGTATTACTCCCTGCATACAAATTATTGATTATTCAACCCTGAGCCTGTGTTAAGTGTCCTCTGATGTACAGCAAACTAACTACAATAGACATAATTAATATAAAATAAAAAAATTCTTACAAATCATATAAATGTATTGAGGACAGTGGTACTTATATATAACTGTAATATACAACTTTAATAATAACCACTATGAAATGACAGTCTAAGATAGTAAGCAGTTCAGTATTTATTTAAGTTTAAGTGGTATTAAATTGGATTGGATTGTGTAATATGTAAAGCATTTAATGATACCAACCTGTAACAATTGCTGTTTTCCCCTTTAAAGTCACGTTGCTCTTAAATCTGGCTCCTTTAAACAGGCTGTAATAAATCAGTAAGTATGCAGCAAGCACACCGAACAGCACTGACAACAACACTGACATTATTTCCTTTGAGCGCGTCAATTACGGGATGTTACAATTTTTCAAAGTTTAGGAGAACACATGTATCCCGCCTGTTATCGTGTTAATGTTTTCCAAACTGCCTGCGACAGCTTCCGGGCTTTAACTTCTGAGAAACGCTGCGTGGCGCAGTTTCTCTATGTCAGGCGTGAATCTCAACACACAAAACCAAAAGAAAAGACAAATATATGCCAATTTTAATACCACAAAAATGTCCAATAGCTTTACACACCATTTGCTTTTTATAAAGCAGGGATCCTCAAATCTGGCCCACGAGATCCACTTTCCTGCAGAGTTTAGCTCTATCCCCAATCAAACACACCTGAGCATTAATGTCTTCAGAAGCATTAGAAAATCACAGGTAGGTGAGTTTGATCAGGGTTGGAGCTAAACTCTGAAGCGCATTGGCCCTCCAGGGCAAGATTTGAGGAACCCTGTTATAAAGCAACATTTCCACAGTAAAATTATTTAGAGACGACCACCAGGTTATAATTTTCTTAACAAAAAATAAAACATTTTTTACCAAAATTATGACATTACTACTCGCAACCACCTGAACAGAGCTCAACACCTTTTATAAATATATATTATAAAGATATAAGTATACATAGCATATATAAATATGTATACTTGAATATATACACTAGGAAAAAATTCAAAGTTTGTGTTTACATAATATATGTGTGCGTGTGCACTGAGTGTATATATATATATATATATATATATATATATATATACATACACACACACACACGTAAATATTTGTGTGTGTATTTATATACATACACAGTACACACACATATTTTGTAAACACAAACTTTATTTTGGAATGAGATTAATCCATTTGACAGCACTAATTAATAGAGCAATTAATAGATAACTTTGGCATTTTTAGATTTTGTAAACTTGTTTGTAGCAACAACAGAAAAACAAACTGGCTGCAGCTTTTAACATATGTCAAAAATAATATTTCTATCTGATTGTGATGATGTTTCAATAGATAGAACTAAAAATCATTTGAATCCAACATGCAGTTTAAATTAATTTCTTTAAGTGAATGCTAGATTTGTCAATATTTATAACAAATATTTGGTACATTATTTTTGCATGTAATCATGATGGGTGACAGGCAAAGAAAATCAACACTGCACCAAAAAATAGGTGAAAACAATAATTCCTTGATACATAAACTATTTATTTCCAGCCTATTTTGTCCCTACCCTATTTTGTCCCAGTACTCAAAAACCATTGGTCATTAAGTCTTCTTAACAATAGTTATTAGGATATTTTGGTGGTAATGGTGGTCCAATTTTGTGACATTACAATTTGGCCATTTTACAAAGCTTGAAACTACACTACATGCATCAAACAAACTCTCACAATAGGTAGTTTCCATAAGTGTACCCTTTATTGATCTCTTTTGCACAGACTGCACCATGACAGCGATGAGGAGCAAAGCTTAAGTCACACCACTGTGCCGCTCACAGAATCAGTCTGCTTGAGTTCTTCCTCTCACTCTTTTCTTTCAAACAGATGGCATGCAGAAAGAAGAAAGCGCTGTAAACATTTGCTGAAAGCACAATATGTTCAGCCTGTGCTGGGCTTGCCAGTATCAGAGGGCCAACAACCTGCAGATTTTAGCACCAACCAACCTGCAACCTGTTTTTCAAATACTGTGAAATACAAACTGAATACAAACTGGGTTTTTTTGCATACTATATAGTAGAGAAGTATTCAAATGCAGTACTTGATTAGCTGGTTCATTTGTATTTAATTAGGGTTGGAGCTAAACTCTGCAGGACAGTGAAACAGGTTTGGAAAGAAATTGATGTAATTAAACAGATATTTTTACTTTCTTCAAATGATTTTCATGAGGTTTGAATTGGTCATGAGTTTCAAAAAAAGTAGATGCAATGTTTCCCATTTAGGTCCAAAGAACAGATTATTTTAAAAAAAAATTATAAAACATTTATGCATTTCATAACACTAGCATTGTATAATAACAAGAAAGAAAGAATAACAAGAAATATTCTTAAAGTGTACCAATGAGTTAAAGATCTATATACTATATATTTGCTATTTATGAAAGAAAGAAGAAAAGAAAGATATGAAACATACAAAATGAATAAAAAGAAATATATGAAAGAAAAAAGATGGATAGACCAATAATGATAAAAAAATATACCATAAAAGCTTTAATACAAAGTAATATGCAAAGTCCATTGTGTCCAGTAAGAGAATACAAATCGCAACTTCACCTCTACATATTTTCAACAAAAATTATAGGCATTACAAATTATAGGGACATTAAAGGTCACTATGGTTACTGTTCCCCAATCTATGCATATATTGTTGCTTTATTTAACATAGGGGTGCATAATATATTGCTACCATTTTGATTTTTTTTTAATTACTCTAATATTACATTATAATTTATAGTTTATACTAATTTCTCCTATTATACATTTATATGACTTTTGCCATAATTTAAATAAGTCAAATAATGATTAGGTAGATATAATCTCAAAATGAATACCCATTTTTCACACTGTACATTATAATTTTGTGATGCCTAAATTCTCTTGTAGCATTTTGTAAAACAGTTGATTTTAGGTTTTAGTGTTTTATTTTGAGACATAAATATTTCTGTACCATTAATGAAGTATCAGAAAAATTTCAGAAGCACACACTCATAATGCTGTTGGTGGTCTCTATTGTTTCACAAACCTGTGTGAGCTCACTCACAATAGGCCACACAGCCTCTCGCTCACTTCCCAAAGCTTCTTGGCCAAGGCATCGTCCCGTCCGTGAGCGCTAACATTCTGCGGGGCACAGGAAGAGAAGTACCGTCCACTCAGAGGCTCGAGTCCCTCCTGCAAACCACAGTAAAGCGTGGTCTGCGCACCTCCCTCTGGGTCCAGGAAAAACAGCTTAGACAATGGCAGCAAAAGCAGCTTCTGCCACACACTCATATTGCGATCAATCTCTGTGGCTATGGCACCTAAAAACAAGACAATTAAGAAAATGTAGAGAAAAAATGAATAATAATACATGTAACATAATAGCAGAGCCCCACTAACCTGGATGCAGGCAATAGCAAGTGACACTCGTCCCCTCCAGTCGGTTTGCGAGCTCACGGGTAAAGAGCACATTGCAGAGTTTGCTGTGGCAGTAGGCTCTGAACGCGTGCCAGGACGACTGACCTGTGACCAGATCCTTGTGCGTGTTGAGGAGGTTGAAGTCCACAGACCCCATCCGATGCACCACATCGGCCACGTTGACAACACGGCTGTGCTCTGCCTGCTTTAGACGATCCAACAGCAACAGCGTCAGCAAAAAGTGGCCCAGGTAGTTTACGCCGAATGCCATGCCAAAACCATCTTCAGTTCTGCCTGATGCTATAAGACCTAGAGAGAAAGCCTCACACACTAAGGGTGTGTTTATAGGTGGCTGGTTTGGTTTGATTAAAACAAACTTTGGTGCACCAAACAAGCAGATCGAGACCCCCACGGAATAAATAAAAAAAAAATAAAACTCTGGTATGCTTCGACTGAAATGTAAATGCAACACAGACCAAAGACATCTAAATGAACCAAAAACAAGACCAATGTCACAAGATGTGACCCTAAAAAGTACAAATGACAAGTACAAAAAAAGTACAAGGACTTAATGCATCATTTGCTTTTTGGTCTGGACCAAAAGAACCAAAAGAGCTGAACTATCCTGAAACAACATTTCAGGAGCTTGCATAAAGTAACATCGTTCTCAACTCACCTGCACTGTTAATAAGCAAATCAAGTCTCGGTTCACTCTTCAGAAAAGTCTCTGCAAAATCACGCACAGACTTCAAACTGGCCAGGTCCAGATGCATGTAGAGTACCTCAGGGTTCCCGCTTTCCTGAGGGATATACAGCAAAAGTCTTTCTTTTAGACTTGTGTCAAGAAATGATAAGAACCAGGAGGAATTGAAGTTAGAAAGTTCACCTTTCTTATGTCATAAACTGCAGCTTCAGCTTTCTGTTTGTTTCGGCAGGCGAGGATCACTCGGGCCCCTCTCTTGGCCAGATCCAAGGCTGTGGCTTTGCCAATACCTGTATTACTCCCTACATACAGACATAATTAATATAAAACCAAAAATTCTAACAAATCAAATCAATGTACTTAGGACAGTGGTACTTAAATACAACTTTATAGTATAACCACTATTAAATGCAAGTCTAACTTAGTAAGCAGTTCAGTTTTTATTTAAGTTTAAGTGGTATTAAGTTGAATTGGATTGTGTAATATGTAAAGCATTTAATGATACCAACCTGTAACAATTGCTGTTTTCCCCTTTAAAGTCACGTTGCTCTTAAATCTGGCTCCTTTAAACAGGCTGTAATAAATCAGTAAGTATGCAGCAAGCACACCGAACAGCACTGACAACAACACTGACATTGTTTCCTTTGAGCGCGTCAATTACGGAATGTTGCAATTTCTCAAAGTTTAGGCGAACACGTGTTTTGCTCCGCTACTTTCTCCAGACTGTTATCTTATTTGTTTTCCTAACTGCCTGCGACAGCTTCCTGGGCTTTAACTTCTGAGAAACGCTGGGTGGCGCAGTTTCTCTATGTCAGGCGTGAATCTCTAGAAGAAATGACGCATTTAAGAAGAGGGCAGCCAAGACCAAGACCAAGACCTATATATATATATACACACATATAAATTGGTATATGAAAAAATTACAAAGTCTTGACAAACAAGAAATTTAAAAAATGTAAAACTCATTAGATCAAAAACAATATTTTGGATTATACTTTAAATATAGAGGGTAAAATATATTATTTCCATATAGTAGATAACTTTGGGCATTTTTTGTAAACTTGTTTGTAGCAACACCAGAAAAAAACTGGCTGTAGCTTTTAATACTTGTATTATATACAGAATGTAATTGTTTTGTCAAAAAAAAAAAAAAATCTGATTGTGATGATTCAATAGATTAATTTGAAAATCATTTGAATCCAACATGCAGTTTCAATTCATTAATTTCTTAAAGTGAATGCTCGATTTGTCAATATTTATAACAGATATTTGCCAGATTATTTTTGCATGCCATCATGATGGGTGACAGGCAAGGAAAATGGACATGGCATAGGTGAAAACAATAATTCCTTGATACATAAACTATTTATTTATTTTCAGCCTCTTTTGTCCCTACCCTGTTTTGTGCCAGTAGGCCTACTCAAAAACCCTTGGACATTAAGTCTATTTAACAATAGTTATAGGGTATTTTGGTGGTAATAATGGTGCAATTTTGTGACATTACAATTTGGCCATTTTACAAAGCTTGAAACTACACTACATGCATCAAACAAACTCTCACAATAGGTAGTTTCTATAAGTGTATCCTTTATTGATCTCTTTTGCACAGACTGCACCATGACAGCGATGAGGAGCAAAGCTTAAGTCACACCACTGTGCCGCTCACAGAATCAGTCTGCTTGAGTTCTTCCTCTCACTCTTTTCTTTCAAATCGATGGCGTGCAGAAAGAAGAAAGCGCTGTAAACGTTTGTCGAATGCACCAGACGTTCAGCCTGTGCTGGGCTTGCCGGTATCAGAATGAAGGGGTGGAGGAGAGAAAGAGGCGGAGGAGGAAGAGGAGGAGGAGGTGGGGGAGGGAGGAAGGGAGCTGGGCGAGCTGCCCTCACTGCTGAACCCGGCGGAGGGACTGCACCTGAAAGGTCTGAGCGTGGGAGCCCCACTCCCTGTAGTGTTTGTACTCGCCGCCATGATGGTCACACTCCATGATGTACTGGTAACCACGGTAACCGGGGTACTGGTAACAAACCCAGCTACATGCAGTGAGAAAACACATGACAAATGCAAACTGAGATCCCTAATTTGATATTCCAAGTATCCCAAATATTGCAGCACCTGAACCTAATGGTGTATAGCAGGGTATAGCTCCAACCTGATGATCTAGAAGTTTCTAGTGTGTCTGAAGACCTTCAGTGCATCTAGAATCACATACTGTCTGAGTAGGTACTACATTTGAATTTGAATGCACTTTGCAACCTTTAAAAAAATATGATTTATTATGAACAGTGCTGTGTAGTATTGTCATTGGGTTTTCAATATCATTGATGTTTTCATGTTCATTAATGTTTGTTCATGTAATGCAGAGAATCCCAAACTTTTTTGTCAGCTAAACCCGTTTGATCTAAAATATATACTTAAAGGCTCCTGAGATTTTAAGTTAATATTTCAATGATTTATCATGGCATTTCAATGTTCACGGTTCTCTGATGATGGCTAATGGTCACATTAACATTCAGGTAAACAAATTTAATTTAATTTAATTTAATTTAATTTAATTTAATTTAATTTAATTTAATTTAATTTAATTTAATTTAATTTAATGTTTTATTATTCAATCATTTTATTTTGATTTTTTATTTTCAAATAATTTATTCAGCTTAATTTTACATTTTTATGATTTAGTTAATTATTAACTTTTCATCAGCTCACAAACCCTCTGCAATTTTTAATGTTTAATGCACTTCATGTTGTTGATGACAATGGAATAAATGGAATATATATTTTTTTGTTTTTTATTTTTTATTTTTTCTTTTCTTTTTTATATCAATATGGCACAAAATAATCACATTCTAATCTATGTTATAAGCAAATTAGGTAAAAAAAAAAATCGAAAAGTAATCAAAAAGTAGTCAGGATACATTAGTAATCTAATAGATTACGTTATTACCTACAAATATCATCATGTAATTTGTAATCAGCAACAGACAACAATTTGTAAGTAATCTTCCCAGCACTGAGTATGAATACTGGTAAAATTCATATTAATATGATCATGTGACTTTCAGCATCAGTTGTGTTGCTTTACTGGCATTCGCAAATCCTCTCCCATGGCCTCATGGGATAGTAAAAATACTTTTCACCTACTATTTTTTAAATACTGTGAATTTTGACATACTTTTTTTTTTTTTTTTGGCATATTATACAGTAGACAAGTATTTGATTTTTGAATGCAATACTTGATTTGCTGGTTCATTTGTGTTTAATTATGGTTGAAGCTAAACTCTGTAGGACAGTGGCCATCCGGGAACATGTCTGGACAGCCCTAGCGTAGAGAGAGAGACAAGTATGGTACTCACGCCCCACTTTGCACCTGCATTGATCCAATCTCATTGGATGGCCAGCCCATGGCCTGGAGAGAGGGGTAGTCATCGGTTATCTCCCACTGGTGTCCAATAAAGTTCTCTCGCTCAAAGACGGTAATCTTTGACTCCTTGTGGTTCTGCACAGATCATAATATTGGTAGAGATCATATTTTATTTGGAGAGACTGGCAAATCATTTCACCACTGATCTGTTTCAGACTCACAGCAGAGCAGATAGGCCGGAAGGACATTAGCCTTTCAATGTGGTAGGCATTGCTGCCACTCCAAGACTCCCAGCGAGGGTAGTCGCCTCTTTCCAAAATGAACTGCTGCCCACAGAAGCTGGAGTGTTCGTAGCCCACCCAGCTGTTTAAACAGAAACATGTATGGAGAAAATTGGCATAATACAATAACAACAGAAGTCTGGTATGGGCTCTTTTAGATGTGTGTGTTTGTAAGTGCATGACTTACGCGCCACACTCCACCTTCAGAGAGCGGACATTGTCCATGCCACATTCCATGATGTTCTGACAGGCTGAGGTGAACTCCATGCGCTTGCCTTGGAAGTTCTCTTGGTCATAGACTGTGAGCTATACACATATTCAAAGAGACAACAGAGATGAGATTCAAAGGATTATTTTTCATTTTGAATGATTTCATAGCCATCAAGTGTTTACTTGCCTTCCATGGCCCCAGTGGCATGGGATTAGTCAGAGCCATCCTTGAAGATATCTCAAATACTGATATGACCTGAAGAACAGAGATGTGCAAAAAAACATGTATAGGTTTTATATCATTTATGGCAAGTGTACAAATAGCCTGCGGATAGAAAATAAGATATGGGAGCCAAATGCCTTTGTTGCTCATACAAGTTACACCAAAAAAATAAATCACACTGATTCTTTCTGCTGATTTAGACGATATAATCCAAACATAACAGAGTAAAATCACAGCTTACTGAAATAGAAAAGACTTTATATAATGTTTATAGCCAAAACATGAGGCCTTAATCAAAAGTATATACAAACCTACAAACTGCATAGATTATATCAGATTTAGCCAAAAGCATTAGTAAAAAAAAAATCTTAATGTCAAGAATGTTCTGTTATGCAAAGCATAGAATGCCTACTCTTTTTAAAAAAAAAAAAAAAAAATTTAATACATTTAAATTTAATATTATTTAAATTTAATGTAGTCTTTTGTTTTACATTTAATTTTCTGAAATGCCAATAAGTAATTTTAATTTTTCTGAAATGCCAATAAAAATCAATTTAATTGATTTCAATTAATTTAATTGATTTAATTTAATACTAATTTAGTCTTTTGTTTTACATTTAATTTTCTGAAATTCCAATATGACAAAAAAAGTGTTCATGCATATTTTGTCAAAAAGCCCACATATATGCTTGCTATGTTTGAGTTTTTAATTGTGTATACATGATAGAGCACCCCTCCCCTAGAGTTTGCAAAGCATGCTAAAAGATGACCGCAGTTGCTGAAAGGAATACCATGAATGGCTTACCTGACCTACCCAACAAATAGCTGCAAGCGCTCAGGAGTTCCACACAACGGTCTCCAGACCACCAACTAAGGGCTCTATTTATATGTAGCATGACAGAAAGGGAAGATTGGCCACAGGGCAGGCAGGAGTCAGCACTTTGCCCCAGGCCTCATTGTTTCAGACTGAGCCTTTGGCTTTACCCAGCTCACAATGCCATCTGCCGTAGCCAGGGAGGCATCGTGCCTACTGGCATCTCCCACAGGAGTGGATGCCAGGCACAATGATTCCATGCATGTTTTTACATATGACAGGAGTGTACAGCAAAACTGCATAAACACAAGCAAGCTGTTCCGACTTGAGATTGCTCCAGCAAAGACAACACAAATAGTGACTTCCAGGTTTTCAAAAATGGTTGGTAATAGCATTGCAACCACCAAAAAAGCTTAAAGATAGTGGTTTTTAAGTGTTATCTGTCATTAAAAGTCCATTTTTATCCTGCACTGAGACTCATCTGCTCTCCTCTCACCACAGTTACAGCCACAGAGTGTTTCAGCGACCCATTTCCACCTGCCTTTACATACTCGCACACATATGCATACATACGCAAGCACATCCCTTACAAGCACATCCATTCAACATCCATGTCCTGCCCACTCCTTTGACTTTATGCAAAGCAGGCTGCATGGATGGGGCCCAGTGTAGCACTAGGAGGTGCATGACTAAGTAAAATGAAGTGTGTTAATGATGGCATTCAAGTAAATAAAAAGATGATTACTAATCTTTCAGGTTTTTAGGTAAGTGTCAATGTGATTCTTTAATGAGACATACTTTTTGATGGTCAAATGCATATGATTGTGTGAATAAAAAATGCATCACTATTTATGATTGTTTAAATGTTGTGGCAAATGTTGTGCATCTGTCTTTCACTCTAAACTTAAGCTCAAAATCCTTGACAACTTAAAATTTAACTGTAACCACCAAATAAAACTGCTGAAGCTTCACACAACGGCAACAAGTCCTCTTTCTCTCAATGGAGAGGGCTGTGGCCAGTCTACTGAGGTCAGCACATTGCTAGCTGTGCTGTAAAGAGTGAATGAGTGCATGTGTGAGAGAGAGAGTTGAAGAGATAGGGGCCGTGGAGAGCCACGCTTTCTGCTGATGGAGGTAGACATCAGACATCCAGCCGAGACCTGGAACAAAGCAATGAGCAGAGTCAGCAGGGTCACAGAGATAAGCCTGCACTCCAAACCCCTCCAAACACCCATCACTTTTAGCCAATAGCCTGGTCTCATTCTGCTCTAGAAGTACTGCTGGCATATATATATGTATATAGAACCCCTTCGAAGCCTGAAGCCCTTGTACATTCGGGCCTTGGCATCCTTTCCTCTGCCAGCACTCCTATTACATTCCATTGCTCTGTGCCTGACTGCAAAATTTTGGTGAGATTTGATTGGGGAGGTGGACATTTCAGATTGGCCACCCTTTAAATAAGCTTGCTGTGATTGGAGAATGTATAGTGATAGATGTTTTTAATTTATATGACTGATTTGAGTATAAAGATTATTAGATAATAGAATTATTTCTGAAGGATCATGTAATACGAGGACTGCAGTAATGGCTGCTTTGCCATCAGGGATAAATTATATTTGAAAATATTTAAAAACTGAAATAACATTTCATAATATTACTGTTTTTTCTGTATTTATTTTTTATCAAATTCAATAAGAAACCCATTTTAGCCATTTCAGAGTGTCATCTTTTAAATAAGCTTGTTGTGATACAGTAATGACTGTTTTGCTATTAGGAATAAATTATAACTGAAAACAGAAAAAATAGAAAACTTTTTTTTAAATAACATTTCACAATATTACTGTTTTTATAATGTTTTCACAGTATTACTGATAGATAGATAGATAGATAGATAGATAGATAGATAGATAGATAGATAGATAGATAGATAGATAGATAGATAGATAGATGGATAGATTTGGGAAATGTAAAGATATATAGATTTAGAAGCTTTTTACCGATTTGAGTACAGAAGATTCAAGCCTATTGCTTTATACAAAATACAATGTAAAAAACTCGACATGGTTGTTTTCCAAACATCGATAATGGGTTCTCTATAAAATGTGTGACTACAACAAAGTATTAATATTGAATCAATTTTTTATTTAAGCTTGACTTCTCTCCTGTTATTAATAGCTTCAGCCATGTCACACACTGCTGTACAAGGAAGTATGGGTAGTCGCTACGCCACAGGAATGAGCTCCCATAGAGTATGTCAAATCTGCCTTAACATGTTATTACTAGATTCTCACTTTTTCATCTAATATTGCCATTAGATGCATGATGTCAAAGATGCGCTTGCTGAATTATTTGTTTTTACTGTGTAATCTCTGTGATCAGATATATCTGTTTGAGTATGAGAATTTCCAAGGGCGCATGATGGAGCTGAGTGGAGAGTGTCGTAACATCTGTGACAAGGGGCTAAACCGTGTGGGCTCCATCAGAGTGGAGTGTGGGCCGTAAGTACTCATCTGACAAATCATATGCATGATATTAATAATGATGATCATAAGATGAGAGAAAAATGAAAAACATATGTTTATTATTATTATTACACAAAAAATAATGTACACTACCATTCATGTGTTTAGGTAAATTTTTTATTAAATTAATACTTTTATACTTTCGGAGGGATGCGATAAAACTGATCAAAAGTGACTAATCAAAGAACCATGATAAAATGTATCACGGTTTCCACAAAAATATTAGGCAGCACAACTGTTTTCAACATTGATAAGAAAACTTCTAGAAAAACATCAGCAAAAACAGAATGATTTTTGCAGAATCATGAGACACTAAAGACTGGAGTAACGACTGCTGAAATAGATAAGTTATTTTACATGACTTAAATGATTTAAATACATGTAAATTTAAAAATATTTTTAAATTTACAAATTTTAATTTGTAATAATTTTGAATTGTAGTAACAGAAATGGCTATTTATCTTTCATCCATTCATCTGAAAATTCATATTGTCATTTGAAAATATATTAAATTAGAATACAGTCTTTTTAAATTATAATATTTCATGTTATTACTGTTGTATTATTTTCTTTCTTTCAAATAAATGAGCCACACGAAGTATAATAGAAAAACATAAATTATAATGACCCCAAACTTTTTAAAGGTAATGTTATATATGATAAAGGAGCAATTTAAATGGGAAGTCCATTAAAAAAGATAAACGCCCTGATTTTATACTTTGGATCAAATAATCTAAATTTTAAAAAATAAAAAATATTTTTGCAATTCTTTTCCATTTGTTTTTTTATTTGTTAACTCCACATCTAATCAATCACAGAAAACCACTGTTAACTGGGATTGTTAATCATAAAAAATTTTAAATACACAATTTCTATACTGTAAATGCAGTAGATGTAAACAAAGCATTCACAGTACGTGTGCTCTTTATCATTTTGCAGATGGGTAGGTTTTGAGCAACAGGATATGACCGGTGAGATGTTCATGCTGGAGAGGGGCGAATACCCTCGCTGGGACACTTGGTCCAACAGCTACCGTTGTGATCGTCTCATGTCTGTCCGGCCCGTTAGAATGGTGGGTGACCATTGCATTACTCCATTTCCCATTTCATCACCAACCAACTAGTAATAAGAGGAACACAGTAACAAGCTCATGGTCTTTCTACACGTAGGACCCACAGGACCACAGAATCTGCCTGTTTGAGTGCATGAACTTTGACGGTCGTAAGATGGAGGTTTCTGATGAAGACATCCCAAGTTTGTGGTGCTATGGCTTCCAGGACAGAGTCGCCAGCATTCAAGTAAATGGTGGAACGTAAGTGATTTAGCTTCTCTTATATATAACAAAAAGATGATTATCTAGCTCTTTGATGTCACCTTATCAATTAATGTATGCTACGCTCATTCCTACTTTAGGTGGGTTGGATATCAGTATCCAGGCTACCGTGGATATCAGTACCTGTTTGAATTTGGATCATACAAACACTGGAACGAATGGGGTGCCAATCACCCCCAGATCCAGTCTGTGCGACGAGTGAAGGACATGCACACGCATCCCAGAGGCTGCTTCGAGATGGCATAAGGAATGACACATGGACAGGTGGACACAACAAAACCCCGCAGAGAAACCCTGTGGAATGTTAAAAAAATATATATATATATTTAAAAAAAACAACCCCTTCATAAACAAAAAGAGCTGCTCTAAATAGGGATGAACTATGTGTTCTTGTGTCATGACTGGTTGCAGAACTACTAAGTACAGCATTCTACATCCAAAAGTCTAGTTAAAAAATAAGTATAACAAATGGATAAAACAATTTTAATGCTTGTTGAACCAGTTTCGTTTGATAGTTTTGCATCATTGCATGTTTTTCACCCCACCTTGCGTTTTGTTTCATTAGTTTACATAAAAATATCTACCATCCACAAATGACCTAAAGCTAATCAGAATCAATTTCTAATTTAGCTGCTAAACCCTGCAGGGAATATTCATTGAACCAGAAGGAGGTGCAATTCAGCACCTCAAGAGCATACTCAACCTTCTCCTGCTTCGTCACATCACATCTTCTAGAATCTAGAAGCTCAACCAGTATCGTGATGATCAGGGTGCTCAACATGGCAGGCCGGATGAGAAGAGAACTGCATTTTCTTCTCGTTCTCGGAACAGATTTCAGACGTCCTTTATTTATGAAATAGAGGAGATTCCTGCTACACTTTATCTTTCTCAGGGATGCTGGCATCGAAACACATTTACTTGAATAAATAAACAAAAGATTTTAAAGCAGTTATTGTACAATGTCCTTAATTCATTGCTCTGCTCTCATATTAACAGTACTTAAACTTGAGAACACATTCAGTGAATTGTTTAGTTATTTATATCATTCATCATGCATAATAAATGAGGCAACTAGAAAAATTAAAACAATATCTGATATACATACTAGCTGGTTGTCACGGTGTGGTGCAGGAATAACACACAGAGATGAAGAATAACAGTATACCAACTTTAATAATCCACATAGAAGTAATCCAACACAGGAGGGTAGCAAACACACATATACATTGATGAGACCAGACGAAGAAACACTGAACTGAATGCAACTTTTATATGGGGAATGTAAATGAGGATAATGACAAGACACACCTGAACATAATGACACAATTAACAAGAGACAGAAACTAGGACACAGAGCACATGGGGAAAGAAAACACAAACAATAGTCCATAACTGCAGTGGATAGTTGATATATGAAACAAAAAACAGTTAGCTAGATAAAAGGGCTCTCTCTCTATAGCCTATATGTGACACTGGACCACAAATCCAGTCATAAGGGTCAATTTTTTGAAATTGAGATTTATATATCAGCTGACAGCTGAATAAATAAGCTTTCCATTGATGTATGGTTTGTTAGGATAAGACAATATTTGCTCGAGATACGACTATTTGAAAATCTGGAATCTGAGTGTGTAAAAAAAAAAAAAAAAAAAAAAAAAACCCAATATTGAGAAAATCGCCTTTAAAGTTGTCCAAATAAAGTTCTTAGCAAAGCATTTTACTAATCAAAAATTAAGTTTTGATATATTTACGGTAAGAAATTTACAAAAATATCTTCATGGAACATGATCTTTACTTTATATCCTAATGATTTTTGGCATACAAGAAAAATCGATAATTTTGACCAATACAATGTATTTTTGACTATTGCAATGCTTTATGACTGGCTTTGTGGTCCAGGGTCACATGTATATGTATATGTATATGTATAGGCTATGTATATGTATATGTATATATAGAAGAATAAAACTTGTGTCCACAGACAGCACAAACAAAAAGTCTGATCAAAATGAGACAGCAGACATTACTTTAAAACAGAAGAGACTTATTCGAACCGTCTGCCCACTTCCTTCCGCAAGTTAATACTGTTCATCTCTCTCGGGTTTTGCTCGATTACATGAAGTGGTTGCTTTAATACCTTCAGCAGCAGACAGACATGCAGATTACAGAGCGAGAGCCACTCGCCCTAGGAAAGAAGGAGTAAAATAACTCAATATCTTTAGAAGACTGACTGGCTGGGGGGGGTGAATGCTCTATTCTTGTATCCGTAAAGAGCCTGCGTTAAATAACGAGAACGCATAACACAGCAGAGGTGAGGCAAACAAACGGCCCTTGCCAGAGAGATTGAGAGCGAAGACTGCAACTCGTGCGCTAACAGCAGCATCATATCGCATTTAGAGATGAAAGTGAAGCAAGGATGCGACGCGGGTGTCCCGTGTAAGACTGAAGAGGATTTGTTAAAAAGCACAGAAATAACGCCAGAGGATGTACTCGGGCTACAGAAGATCACAGACAGTAAGTTCAGTAGCTAACATAAATGTCATTCTCAAACAGGAAGCTTCCAAAACAATCGCATGCTGGAGTGCTGCTTTGCTGACTTACACTGTTGCACATTCACCAGACCGAAATTGCAGGTTTCGCTACTGCATGTTTAGTCTCGCGGTTTGTGTGACATTCTAAGTAACTTAATTTAAAATGGAACGTATTCATTTAGAATGTGACTTCGATGTTACATTTTCATTTAGCGTCTTTGTGTGGTTTTCTTTTTGGCCGAACTAACCAGAGATATGGTTCTTCCTTGGTAAATAACACTGTGGACATTTCCATGTAGTTAGCTGCATGGAAATATATCCATTAGCCTGTTTAAAAATACTGAAACTGAATCATTTACGACGTTAACGGGTCTGTCGAAGCGGACGGAACCACCGTAGTAAAATACTCGGATAATGATTCCTGCACGATTGTTCATCAGCGCCGCGAATGAATGACTCTTTCGAGCCGGATCTTTTTAGCGATTCAAAACTATAGTCCCACAGCGCTGATTAGTGTAGTCCGCTCCTCGAACTAATGACTCTTGTGAGCCGGTTCTTTTTAGTGAATCAAAACACTTACAAATCACTTTGTATTAAACTGACGTAGTTAATGAATGGCTGTTCATATGAAAACGTGAAGTCAAATATATAAATTGAGTTTTGTTGTAATCAATGGTATTTCATAAAAAAATAAAATAAAGAAAGGTATGAAATATAGTTGTTTGTTTAATCGAACAACAACAGTTAGCTTAAGGCAAATTTTAAAGGACTGCATTTATGCCACCTCTAAAAAAGTCTGTGAAAAGTCATTAAATACAACATATCTGTTAAAAGATATAACTCATTCTCAGGTGTGATTGTTTTGCTGAATTATTTCTAGAATCCAAATAAGATATCTTATGATTAGAGGACCATTTGCACCCGTTATTCATTTATATAAAGGTTTATATGTCCAGGTAAGATTGCAAAGTTATTATTGCACTTGCTGAAGAGCACACTATCTGGGAAATTTTTCTCAAAACAGGCTTCAGCATTTACTTTAATTACTGTATATAATATGTGTGCCACACACAGATAAATGCACAACAGAAATACATCTAATAATGTTGAGATTCATTCTTTCTAAAGAAACTTACAAGAAAGAACATTTTTACTGTAGTGTAGCACACATTTAAACAAGTGGTTGGGTTATTACAGTTAACTAAAAACCCTAAAAAAAAATAGTATAGTACTTGAAATAAAATATATATGAACTAAAATAAAATATAAAATAACAAAAACTAAACTTTATTTCAGCTAGTTAATCAGATCAATTTGACGATGATTAAAGATGTATTGGGAATCAATAATGCATAAATTTGATTTGACTAATGATACTTAAAAAGGAAGTAAAATTTACTTAATTTTTATTTTGCAAGTTTTTGCACGCATGTTTTTTAAGTAAAATTTAAGTATGGAATTAAGTAAAATCTACTTAACCAACTTAAGTAAAATTAGCAAAGGAAATAAGTAAATTTAACGTGTCCAGTTAGAGTTTGATGAGTAATTTCTACTTAATTATTTTAAATTTACCCTGCAATACTCAAGTACATTTCACTCAGCCATGATTTATAAACTTTACTCAAACAAGCACTGAAAAAAAAGTGCCATTAAAGCATGCGGTTCACTTACTAACATGTACGTAAGCAAGCAAACAGCTCCTTATTCTTTTTAAAGTAAATATGTTGACTCAGTGTAGTTACTAACCAAATGAACACTGAGACCTCAATACTTGGCACATGATACGCAATGACGATAACAATCAGTGAATAGTTTTTGAGTATGAATGGGTCATTTTGAGTAGAAAATGAACTCTAGATGTCACAAAACAGCAAGTTATACAACAATCTTTGTTAAAATACAAACAATTCCAAGTAAAATATACCTATAAGTTCAAACTTTAAATTCTACAAGCTTAAATTGAGTACTAATATTAAATTTAATCTTTTCTTTTTAATTCTTGCCTGAACTAAATTAATGTAGAAATTTAAAAAAAATTCTGTATTATTTACTTCACCACAAAATCATTTTTATCTGGCACTAAAACAAAGATAATTGAGCAAAGACCAGATAGGTTAAATGCAAATGCTCAGTTTCTACAAATTTCAGATCATCAACAGTTTATACAGCACTGTCATACCGACTGAAAGACATTTGCATTACTGTTACCCTTATCACATGACTTCTCACAGTCCATTAAGAATATTTCACATTGAAATAATAGCTATTCTGTCTCATCTTTGCCACCACTTGTTGTTGTGAGTCATTAGCTCTGAAATGCCAGCGGTTTGTGGTTGAAAAATCAAAAGTGTATTTTTATCCTGAGCTGTGCATTGAAACATCTGTTTGAATAAATATATTCACAAATGCATGGAAGAGAAGTGCTGAGAAATTACTCTCCTTTATTTAAACGGAAAAAAACCCCATGTCTGGCTAATCACTTGGATTAGCACTCTAAAAATAAAAGCTGCTCCTGATTAAGGATACAGGCTGCTATTCTGAGGAAAGTGGACATCTGTATGCAAGCTTGCTCTTTTGTCTTCTTTAACTCATGTTACCGGTAATAAACAAGAACGCAGAGTTCATTTATAGATGAATTGATAAAATGGTATAAATGTAAGTTATGTTAACCCTTTAGCTGCCCCACCAAGAAAAAGGCAACTGAAAAATTTTTTGTTTGCATTTCTTATCTCTTTATGTCACTAGTTACCACACTCAATGTAGTTTTTTTCAACACATCCCATATTTTTTTAAATATCAGCCTCTACCAAATGGTTGATATGTCACTTTATGGTAAAAATACCGGAATTCATACACATATGGAAATCAGAAAATATAAACTATAATACTAATTTATTTAAAAACATAATCAAAATAAAATATTTTTGTATATTGAACTTTCTTTATTTATTGAAGTATGCCATAAAATATTTCAGGTTTTCATTTTAACACAGGAAACTATATGTTTTCTTGTTTTTTAACAATAAACAAAAATAAATAACATAAATAACTAAAAGTAACAAAACCAAAGACATTACATTCTTTCTGCATTCAAAAACTTAAAAAAAAGAGCAAAAGATAGTAATATAATGGAATTTTAGGCTTTTATGTTTCAAGAAACACACTGGTAGTGCAACAGGATTTGTTTTTCACTTTCTTTTTTTAGATAAATGAACATGTCTTTGTAGGGGTGGCTCAATACCACTTTTTCAGAGCCGATCCCGATCTGATACCAAAAATTCTGAGTATCTACCGATATCGATCCGATACCTGTCCAGGTTTATTTTTTAATCATTGTTGAATGTTTTATACCTCAATGTGTGTTGACCTGATCATGACTTTTTTTGTGTTACACACAATCTGCTAAATATAGACAACTTTATTGTAAAGAAAAACAACAAATGAATGCATATATAATTATAATGTATGACAAAAATACTATAATAAACTAGGTTAGTGGATATTTCAGTAGCAAAAGTTACTCTAGAAAAATACTCTAGAGTGCACAATTTTATCAAATCTAAAATTAGTGGGAAAAAAACAATGATGCGCTTGAAGCAGCACGGAGTCACAGAGTGCAGCGCTCCGCATAGAAGGGTTCAAAGCACAAAGTGGAGAGATATTAATGCGTAGTGTATTAAATCTGTGTGATAGTTTATTGAGCATTTTCTTTTAACAGTTTTAAATTTCACAGCAACACGATTTTCAAAACAGCACGAAGAAAAAGTCCTGCAAGATAAAGTCCTTTTATGCAAAACCATGTATCTTTATTTACAGATCAAGTATAATATTAGGAACATTTAATAATCTTGCAGAGAGTTTCATCGTCTTCTTGACTCGTAACTGAACGCGACACGCAGTTTAAACGCTGAATGGAAGATGACAGACAGCCGCAGCGGAAAGAAGAGTTTACATGAACTTGACTTCAATATTCATCTGTACCTCACATTAAACTATGTAACTGCTTCAGAACACTTGAAATATAGTGCACGAAAACTTAATGGTGTTTTATAATGTTTTTGTGGGACTTAACGATAACACAATAGTATACGCAGAATATCGGATTTGGATCGGTCTCTTCTGACCGATACCCGATCCGGCAGAAAATGGCAGTATCGGAGCGATACCGATACTGAATATCGGATCGGCGCACCCCTATTTCTTTGTAAACCAGCAATGCTGTGTAGTGTAAGCCAACATTAGAAACAACACTTCAAACAATATAAAACACTAGGGATTGTAAAACATTTCTGCAACATCTCTTACATGTGAAATGGTGCAACAGCAGGAGTGCTTCCTGAACACGAGAGCCCTTATTTCTGGCACTGCTTGCGAAGCATCTCAAAGAGTGGACGGATTTTGTAAAATCGATCTGGATTCTCACTGCAGTGCTGATTGTCATTGAAATGAATATAACGGCATAACAGCTGGAATCTCTTCCTTGGCATGATATCAGCTATCACACTGAAGCGTGACTCATGGTGCCAGTAATCCTCCAGCGATGGAAATTTGAAAACACCCATAAAGATTAGCATGGAAAGAAAATCTTCAATCTCTTCTGAGCTGGTCTTGATTGGATCCCCCAGCTCCTGGGCAGAGTATGGTTGGTATGATGAACAACATGCTGAATCATCTCATCAGTGAAGAGCGTTTTGAAGTATTGGAAGGGTGACTGTACAACCACAGGGGGTTCAGATCTTGATTCTGTGTCCTGGAATTCCTCAATGTCTTCATGCTTCCAGATTCTTCTTGTGCCATTGTGTGGGCCTGAGGGGGAACTTGAGACAGGTGTATCCTCTGGCTCCTTCAAGGAAACTGTTTTTAGAGTGTGTTTTCCTTTTCTTCTTTTCTTACATGGAAGCTTTGTAGAGGATGTGCTTGTTGAGGGAGCATCATCTTCATCCAGGGACTCAAAAGAACTGTCACCAGCTACCTTTTCTCAGACGAGGTGATTATCAGGATCCTCTATTGGGTCATCAGCATCACTGAAATCAGCATCAGAGTCTTGGGGGTTTTCTGGTACAAAGGCCTGAAGAGTGCGCGTTCTTGTACCATAGAAACTGTTGACATCCATCTAGTAATTGTAAAAAATAAATAAATAACAATTTCTTACAATTTTAGTAATGTTAGTACACCAGCATTTGTCATTTAAGAAGAAACTGCCTCTGATAATTATGATTTCCACACATTAATTCTATGAATTCATTATATTTACTTAAAAAATATCCAAAAAAATACATACTTAAGAAATTATCTCAGTATATTCATGAAGAAATAACAATAGCTGTGTCATATTCATAACTATGAATGATCAGAAGTTTATATTTCTCAGCAAATAGTCCATTCTGACTGCAGAAAAGGATGATCTGAAAACAATAGCTTAGCTTTTCTACAGTTACCATAAAGTGGCAAATCAACCCTTTGGTTGAGCACGTTTTTGAAAAATTATTAAAAACATACTAAGGTTTTTTCATGGCACTAAGTAACATAATTTTGTAAAGTTAGGGCTCTTACAGTGTAATATGCCAAAAGAAAACATGCTTACCTTGTAAAATTTCACCAAGAACAGTTCACATGGCAGGAGTGATTTCTTTCTTTCTGACATCCATGTTAGAAGAAGTGTTGTGACAAGTGCTGTTGATTGACTTTGTGAAGTCTAGTGGATTTTTTTGGCATAACATACCTCAACCAGATGGTAGAGATGGCTCAATCAGCTTGAGTTAAGTTAGGTACTCTTCTCAATAAAATATAGTGACTCAAAATGTGCTCAACCATTTGGTCGAGCAGGCCATAAATGTTGCGATTTCATTAGGGAAATGGATTGGCTTTTTAGCAAATGGTTACATCCTTCTATAATCTTTGGTTTAACTGCTCAATTTGGCGCTTTACTTAGAGTGTTTGGAAACATTACTTCATAAAGAATTAATTATATGGTGTTTAGATACGCACATTATGCCTCATAAATCTAAATGAACCTGTGTGGTCTTGTAAAGGAATGCTAGATCGATCATAATCTGTGTTTGTTATACGGAGCAGTTCCTTTTGTTTACTCAAAAATAACAGGTGGTAGTTATCCTGGATTGGTTTCAGAAGATATGTTGCTAGGTGACAGCATTAGAAGCAGTCAGGTGAGGCTCCTTGGTGGTTTGGAAAGCTACATTGACGCCTGACTGCCACATTGCTCTGATTACTAGATTTCTGTCTTGATAATGAATCGCACACGTTTGACGTTCTATCAGATAATCTACAGATACTGCTTAATATGAATGAATCAATTTGGCTATGTTAGGTTACACATCAGAAACATCTTTAAGGAACAGGCAGAAATAACTCATTAAAGTAACAACTGAATATTTTCACTATTTAAAGTTCACAAATAAATCATATTCTTCATAAACAAACCAGGAGCTTTGCCCACTCGATGTGAAATTTTCAGGCAATTATCCCGATTTCAGACCACTGGACCATTGGACTTTACACTTATGAAAATTTGTTACACTTATAATGAGGCCTCCACCATGAAAACTGAGTTATGAAAACTAGATAACAATATTTATTTTATTTTTTAAAAGTACCTGCTAAACATTATCAAATAATTGATTACACTTATAATAATGCCTCCATCATGAAAATGTGGTTATGAAACTAGAAAAGTATTTTATGTTATACATTGTTATATTATATAATGTAACCTTCTCACTATTACAAATAATTGACTACACTTAAGATACATCCATGAAAATGGGGTTATGAAATTAGAAAAGTTTTATTTTATTTTATTATTTTTATACTTTTTTTAAATGTACCTGCTCAACATTATAAATAATTGACTACACTTATAATAATGCATCCACCATGAAAATATTATATTATATTGTATTATTCAAATTTTACTTCCTCAATATTAAACATAATTGACTACACCTATGATGCCTGTAGCATGAAAATGGGGTTATGAAAAGTAGATAACAGTATTTATTTGTTTGTTTTACCTTCTAATTTAATATTAAAAATACCATTTTATGTCCAGATTATTTCTCTTTCCTTTTTCATTTTAAAGCATAAAAATAAAAAAATAAAAATATGCACTATTATTTATGTTGACATGAATTGTCTCTGTTCATCTGTATTCTCTCTCCACCTTTTCACTGACTATTTATATATCTGCACTCACACTCACACTGACACACAGCAGTGTTAGCTCACATACAGTAGATTGGTCCCACTGTGTGCCAGTTCATGAGGTGAAGTAAATATAGCAAATCATTTCCCTGAGTGCTATAAAGGTGTTGATACACCAAGCAAGTTTTGTGGTATTAGCAAGTGCAGTAAAAAAATAAAAAATTGAAATATGCAAAGTATCTGTTTCTTGTCTATTCAAGTTTCAGTGTTCTGCTCTGAATTGGCTCTCATGCGAATGTGTCAATATCCGCGGGACATGTTTGAAAACTACTAATTCCACAGGACGTTTATTAATGAATGATTTATGCTTGAATGTTTAAAGTTTTCATTTATCCTTACATCATTAAATATCTGATTTGCGACAGTTTTGTGAAACACTACCATTTTTTATTTTTTCAGTCAGCATAATTGTTTTCATGCTTACATGAAATGGTTAATTATTTCATTAAAAAAGTACAATATAAAGCTATTTTAAAGCCTGATCAGGTGTTTGCATTTTGCCTTCACTTTCTCTGCTCTGCACACTTCTGAAGCAGAGGGGCTATAAATATCTCAAGCGATTGGCTAAATCCAGTGTTGCCCATCTGTTAACTAACAGGAAGCTTGGGTAGAGGATAGGTGGGACGTCTGCACTGTCCCACGGGAAGGAAGTGATATACTCAGCCTGTAGTGTTGCGCTCATCTCAGTGTCATCCTAGCAGAGATGGACCTCTCAAAAGTTAGAGTTGTCCCAAATCCCCTTAGCATCTCCCAATCTGTGCCATGTGATGGTGAACAATGTAAGCTGCTTAGGTATAATCCATCCCAGGGAGAAGAGGGCTGACACAGCTGCTCCTCGCACCTCATGTGCCTCCTCTGGGAGTTTGGCATGAGGAAAAAGGGACACATGTGAAAGGGCATGATAAGACTGGACTAACCTAAGTCATTAACTCCAAGCCGCAAATAAATCAGCACATATAGTGGACACAAAACATATTTGGACAGTTAAGTTGCACTGTATGGCACTGCATTTGATTTATAAACTGGGGTCCAGGGACACCGAATGCTTTGCTTGTGGGTCTTCATAAAATATTAATGTAAATCAGACTTTACACCCAAACCACTAATGCCTTGATCAATAGACTCAAAAACCATTGTTGTACATATACATTATTACAGTTTTGTACATTAATTATCTATTATATATACTTATGTGTATGTGTATATGTTAGTTTATTTTTTAATCTGACATAATCATAGCGTGTCCATATACAGCCATTGCATGGCTACGAGTGTGATATTGCGTTTATACAACAGTTTGATGATCCGAGTGTGTAAATACATGAGAAACAATAACGGAGTGTTTTTAAAAACGCTATTTTGTGCAGAGATACTTCCTTCTGGCACTGATTCAAAACTCAAGTTGACAGTTTAACAGCTGAGTCCTAGCCTCTATTACTAATTCAAAACGTCACTTTAGAACTTTTAAGGAAGGAACGTCGAGTTGCTTCACTGAAAGCGTATTATATTACTGTATTAAAAGCTCATCTACAGTATTATGAGAGAGAGATGGACTGAGCAAGTGTGATTACCTGCATCTGATTCACCATTTGTTCTTCAGCTCAATCTCATACTCACAATAAAGCATTAGTTTTAGAATAACTTCCTCATTTACAATAGTGCTTCAGTCTCTTTCATTATAAAAGTCTTTACTGCTAACTCACTCATAAAAACAGTCTCTTGTCGCCATCTAATGGCGGAATATTGTAACTAAAATCACCATCACGAACACGCACAAATCGTTTCCCAATACTAAATACTACTATTAAATACTTATATTATTTATATAAAATATTATTTATTGAATAATCATATTTAATAAACAACAATAAATAGGTTCTATTATACTATAGCACACTGTTAAAGCAAACTTAAATTTTGAATCAGTAGGAATATTATTAACACACAATGTGTTTATTAATGTTTGTCTGTCAGTATACTTCTTTCATATTGTTCTGACAGTGTTTCTAAACAGTATCAGTCTCCGCAGGCAGGTAATGAATCGAGGAGGTGTATGGTCATCATCAATGTCATTTCCACACAACATCAGAGAGAACAGAAATAGCTCTTTTTGTCCCTGCAGTCTATCACACAAGGGTACGGCTCTCAGCCCTGAGGCATGTCTTTGATGCATGTGACCTATGTCCCACACACACACCCAGTGTTAAAATGTGGTTAGCTTTATATTTTAAAATGTTACGACAAGTCTGGAGAGAATCACATCATGTTAATGTTCCATTCCTATTTCATTATCTTACAAATGTTGAACTAATGATATCATAACCGAGGCACATCCTGGTTTGTTTTTGTTTCCATAGATTACCTCTGTGGTCCAGAGCAGAACATACACAAGATCGACTTCACCAGGTTCAAAATCCGAGACATGGAGACAGGCACGGTTCTTTTTGAGATCACCAAACCCCTTACAACAGGTAGACAAGCAGCAGCTCAGCAGACCTCTCAAATTCACTTCCTTACTCCACCTACACAGACTGCACATTTAAAAGCTAGGCTGGTTTAGATTTTTTTCCCATAAAGCCCTAATTTCCATTTAGATGCAGTGCGCTGCACAAGAGCCCTTCAAAGCCTTATTCGGTAATGCCAACCCTTTTCTGATTCACAGAGAGTGGGGAGGACAGAACGGACTTTGACCAGAACGTGGGGCGCTTTGTGCGTTACCAGTTCACCCCCGCTTTCCTCCGACTACGCCAGGTTGGCGCCACGTAAGTGCAATCAGTGGAAGGATTACACTTGATCTTAATTGCAACCTAAAATTAGCCTGAAATCACACTTGAACACTGTTTGACTTAATCTTTAAAGAGGTAATATTATGATGAATCTAGTTTTTCTTGATATTTTGAGATAAATGAGTTAATGTACTAACATACTGTTTCACAACTTCTTTCCAAATGATAAAGACTATATTACAACACTGTAACACATGACCCGTCATGTCATAGGCAGGTAAAGAGGAGAAAATAGGATACCATTAGTCCTACACAAAAGAATGACTAAAGATAAGAGTAAGATTTAATTAAAAATTAGTTTAATAAGGTAATTGTGAGATAATGTTTAAAAAGAAAGTCACATTGTCTCACTGAGATATACTGTAAAATTACAATTGGGTGAAAATTGCTGATTTAATAAATTTATATGCATAGGTGCATCTCAAAAAAATAGAATATCATGATAAACTTCATTTTTTTGTAACTTATTTCAAAATGTAAAACATTCATATATATTTTAGATTCATTACATGTAAAGTAAAACATTTCAAAAGTTTTTTTGTTTTAATTTTGATGATTAGAGCTTACAGCTCATGAAAGTCAAGATCCAGTATCTCAAAATATTAGAATATTTATATTTGAGTTTCATTAAATAACCATCCCTACAATATAAATTCTGGGTATCTCTTGTTCTTTGATACCACAATAATGGGGAAGACTTCTGACTTGGCAATGGTCCAGAAGACAATCATTGACACCCTCCGCAAAGAGGGTAAGTCACAGAAGGTCATTACTGAAAGGAGAGGCTGTTCACAGAGTGCTGTATCGAAGCATATTAAATGCAAAGTTGACTGGAAGGAAGAAATTGGGTAAGAAAAGGTGTGCAAGCAACAGGGATGACCGCAAGCTTGAGAATACTGTCAAATAAAGCAGATTCAAACACTTGGGAGAGCTTCTCAAGGAGTGGACTGAAGCTTGTGTCAGTGCATCAAGAGTCACTACGCTCAGACGTCTTCAGGAAAAGGGCTACCAAGCCACTTCTGAAACAGAAACAGCATCAGAAGCATCTTACGTGGGCTAAGGAGAAAAATAACTGGACTTTTACTCAGTGGTCCAAGGTCCTCTTTTCAGATAAAAGTAAATTTTGCATTTCATTTGAAAATCAAGGTCTGGAGGAAGACTGGAGAGGCACAGAATCCAAGCTGCTTGAAGTCCAGTTTGAGGTTTCCACAGTCAGTGATGATTTGGGGTGCCGTGACGTCTGCTGGTGTTGGTCCATTGTGTTTTATCAAGTCCACAGGCAATGCAGCCATCTACCAGGTGATTTTGGAGCACTTTATGCTTCCATCTGCTGACAAGCTTTATGGAGATACTGATTTCCTTTTCCAGCAGGACTTTAGCACCTGCCCACAGTGCCAAAACCACTTCCAAGCACTTTGCTGACCATGATATTACTGTGCTTGACTGGCCAGCCAACATGACCGACCTGAACCCCATATGGAATCTATGGTATATTTTCAAGAGAAAGATGAGAAACAGTCGATCCAACAATACAGACAAGCTGAAGGCTCAATAGTGCCTCAGCAGTGCCACAGGCTGATTGCTTCCATGCCACACCTCACTTATGCTGGAATTTGTGATAAAGGAGCCCCGACCAAGTATTGAGTGCATAAATGAACATACTTTAAAGAACTTAAACTTTTTTTAAAAAGTTTTTCAAATCCTTTTTTTGATTGATCTTAAGAAATATTCTAATATTTTGAGATACTGGATTTTGACTTTCATGAGCTGTAAGCTCTAATCATCAAAATTAAAACAACAAAACTTTTGAAATGTTTACTTTACATGTAATGAATCTAAAATATATATATGAAAGTTTCATTTTTTGAAATGAGTTATACAACACGATATTCTAATGTTTTGAGATGCACCTGATATATATTTTTGAAGACAGTCAGATAATGGTTTTAAATCTTTTACAATCCCCGATTATTTTAGTCTGATTGTTTTGTGAACTTGTCACAATGTAATATGAGAGGCTGTAAAAAGGACTGTTAATAAAGGATGGGGAAGTAAGAAGGGGTTTTTATTATTATTCAGCTTATATTTATTTTTATTTTTATTCAGCATTAACTTAATCAAGGATGCATTAACTTAATCAAAACTGACAGTAAAGGCATTTATAATGTTAACAAATTCTATTTCAAACAAATGCAATTTTTTTACTTTCTATTTATCAAAGAACCCTGAAAAAAAAGTATTACAGTTTCCATAAAAATATTAAGCAGCACAACTGTTTTCAACATTGATAATAATATAAAAAATCAGCATATTAGAATGATTTCTGAAGGATCATGTCACACTGTAGACTCGAGTAATGATGCTGAAAATTCAGCTTTGCCATCACATGAATAAATTACAATTTAAACTGTATTAAGCCAAAAAATAGTTGTTTTAAATTGTAATAACATTTCACAATATTGCTATTTTTACTGTATTTTCAATTAATTAAATTCAGACTTGCTGAGCATTAGAGACTTTTTTCTAAAACAGCTAAAAAAATCTTACCAAACTTATAACATCCTACAAAATCCATGTGTCCTTAAATGTGTCCTTTCCCACCTCCACAGGGTGGAGTTCACTGTAGGCGATGTTCCCATCAACAACTTCCGAATGATTGAGAGGCATTATTTCCGTGGACAGCTGCTGAAGAGCTTTGACTTTGAGTTTGGCTTCTGCATCCCAAGCAGTAAGAATACCTGTGAACACATCTACGAGTTCCCACCACTTTCAGAAGAAATGAGTAAGTTATAAATGTTTTTATCAACTCAGAATTTTGCTATTGATGAGTTTGTGTCTGGAGTTTGTGACACTGTGTTTCTTGTATCCCTCTATAGTGCGTGAAATGATCCTTCACCCCTATGAGACGCAATCTGACAGCTTTTACTTTGTGGATAACAAGCTTGTGATGCACAATAAGGCAGATTATTCTTACAACGGTGGACCATAGGAAGTCTCTCTCACCTTTTGCATTGAGCTGCAAGGGAATGTCAGAGGAACATCTACTGAAAGTGGCATCTAGGCATCTAATCCTTTATGTGATGATGCATTTGGTTAAAAACAAAACAAAACAAAAAACACCCCAATCTCAGGATTTGTGTGTGTGTGTGTGTGTGTGTGTGTGAGAGAGAGAGAGAGAGAGAGAGAGAATGTAACTCAGAATGGGCCAGTACTACTTTTTCCTTAGAATCATGTAACGTATGTGATAACTCTGTCTCTTCGAGTATATGAGTGTGCCTGTGCACATGTGAATTCATTGCATGCTCTGTTTTTCAAAGCCCAAAGCCAAATAATTCTAAACAATTCCGATTTGTGACTAAATGTTCATGCAATGATGTTGCTCAAGGCTTCTAAAGCATAAAAAGAGTGTCATTTGAAATGAGTTGGAGATACAGTGACCGATGCAGTGTGTAAAGGAAGGGATATTGTCAGGAACTGTGTATTTTGCCCTGACATTGCACCCACTTCCTTTTGGCCTCTATGAAAGGGACTGATTTTCCTTCATTTTTCTCACTTTCATTTTTGAATGCTCATAATTTGGCCGATGATGTAAATCCATGTTATTTATATTAATATGCTCTTATTTATATTGAAATACATTGTCACATATTTTTAATAGCATCTTTTGTCAAAAATAGTGATGATATCTATGTTAACTGTTTCATGCGATTTAACAAAAAAGAGAAAAATAAAAATTCCAAAGTTCTTTAAATGATTATTTGTTTGATTTAATTCATTTCCACATAAAACTCCGCCATAGAGGTGTAATAAAGATAAAATAATATTTAAACTTTACACTATCATGCAAATGTTTGGGACGGGTAAGATTTTTTAATAATAAATCTCTTATGCTCTCCAAGGCTGCATTTATTTGATCACAAATATACTAAAACAGTAATATTGTGAAATAACTAAAATAACTGTTTTCTATTTAAATACATTTTAAAATGTAATATTGCCGATGTAGTGCACAAGAAACATTTATTATTATTATTAACACTGACAAAAAGTGTTCTGTTTCTTTCTTTCTTTTTTGTTTTTTTTTTTTAATTGAAAAAACAGCATTTATTTGAAATACATTTTTTTTTTCAACAATGTAAAAATCTTTTGCTCAATTTAATGTGTCCTTGCTGAATAAAAATATTGATTTCTTAAAAAAAAAAAAAAAAATCTGACTAACCACAAACTTTTGAACAGTACTGTAGCTTATCAAAAGAATAATATATGATACAACCAAGGGCAAAAATAATTTACAATGATAAACATTGCTTATGCTACATGTTCAAATCAGTTCCAATACTGATCTGTTTTAACTTGTTATAGTGCTGTCCATGTGTGTTGCTATGGGAAGACAGTATAAAAAAGAGGCAACCACACCCCCCAGTGGATGCCATGGCAAATGCAAACAACAATCAATACTGACTATATGATAAATCCAGAACATCTTAACATCTTACAAACTCAAACACCTTTATACATTTAAAAAAATAACACTTGCACAAAAGAAACCAAATATTAATATATTGTTGAATTTCAGCAAACAATATTAAGACAATTTAGGCCACATTCAAGTGATTTTAAGCATTAAATGCTTACAGAACTTTTGGAATTTCCAAAAATACGAATGGAAGGATTTTAGAACCCACTACGGGGCCTCCACATACTTATAAGGGAACCTCAAAATGACTTAAAATAAGATAAAACAAGCATTAAAATAGGATAAAACAACAAAAAATCAAGATATTTCTTATTTTAATTCAGCCTGTCAACAACACCCACTGTCCCACTGGAAAACCTGGATATATGAGGTAGCCCAATTATAAAGGTAAGATCTAGACCTACAAATCTGATGTGAATCGCTAAAATCTTCATGGGCAGTATTATGAATATTCATTTTTCTTGTTGTGCCAAGCTGTAGAATATTTTATCAGGTAGAAATTGAGTAAAAAATATGTATCATCATTATGCAGTAAATCAGGAAAAGCCATGGCATCCTTTTTACAGTCAAAACTGTAAAAAAAAAAATAAAAAAAAAATTATATATATATATATATATATATATGTATATATATATATATATATATATATACATATTCCTAACTTGTGAATAAAACAAAGATTACTGGAGTATGTTTTATAAGAAAAAAGTATTTAGTTGTTGTTTTTTTTTTTGTTTGTTTTTTTTTTTTTCAAAATTACATGTTTAATTCAATGTGTTACTTGCTTTCTAATTAATTGTTTAGTGAAAAGCAATTTTTTTCAGTGTAGAAAAATTGGTTTAGTGGGATTGGACAGGATACTGCATTTAAGCATTAAAAACATTCAAACTAATGTCATTTTTATAACTCAAGCACACCATTTAGCATAGAAATCATACTTTTTAGACATTCAAAAATATAAACTTTTTTCTATTTTGGATAACACAGATGACTTGAGATGCAACACACAGATTTATTTCTCATAGCAGAGGAACAGGAGTTGTGTACAGCCTGCTGAGATAAAGCTCAGAAACGCTGCCTTGCACCCCACCATCAGTCTCCGTTAAACCCCCACAGACCCCCACGCTATCCCGTGTTTGATTGGGACTGTCCATGACTACCAGTGAATCCGGAGCGAGACTGTCATTCCTTAGCTCCTCCCAAAGATTCTCTTTAAACAAAGACGGAGAACACAACGTAAACAACAAAGCAGCTCAACCGCTGCAAACATGGCTAATGTTTCAAACTTGATCTTACCATGTAGCTGTAGATCTGTGAGGCTGGGATTTAAAGCATCGACATCATTACTGATTTCTCCGTCCAGCAGAAGCTCTTGCATGGTTGCTGTAGCGCTGTGACCAGCCTGCAGTGCGGTGCTGTAGCTCGGTGGGGTGTGTGCTGGTAAGGGGGAATCCAAGCTGCCTATCCTGGGACTGGAGGGATGCCCGGCACTGGGCTGATGGGTGACAGGAGGGTAGTATGAGAAAGATAAAGGGTCTGGGGATAAGTAGGGGGGAGGCGGGATGACAGTTTGAGAGGGTAAAGGGTTGTAGAGAGACTGCTGATGTGGGACGCTGGTGTCATGGACAGGTTGGTGTCCGTAGGCAGGATGCATGGCAACTCTTAAAGGTTGAGAATGTGTATGGCTGCTTGGTAGACTGAAGTGAGCTCCAAGAGACTTCAATTTTTCAGGTCTCTCTCCAAGAAGACGTTCCAGCTCCTCTAAAACAATAAGCATAAATGCATATTTATATATGTGTGTATGTATATATATATATATATATATATATATGTATATATATATATATATATATATATATATATATACATATATACATATATATATATATATATATATATATATATATATATATATACATACATATATATATATATATATATATATATACATATATATATATATATATATATATATATATATATACATATACATATACATATACATATATATACGTGTATATATATATATATATATATATAATTTTTTTTTTTTTTTTTTTTTTTTTTTTCCCTCACAACCATTAACCAGTATTGAGTAATATCTAAAAAATCTGGGGTCAGTAAGATTTTTTTATTTCATAGAAATTAATACTTTTATTCAGCAAGGGTGCATTAAATTAATCAAAAGTGACACTTATATAACGTTACAAAGATTTATGTCTTAAATAGATTTAGTTCTATTTAACTGAATATATCAAATGTAATTGAATGTATCACAGTTTCCCCAAAAAACATCATGTGACACAGAAGACTGTAATGATGGTAAAAATTCAGCTTTGCCATCACAGAAATAAATTCCATTTAAAAATATATTGAAATAGAAAACAGTTCATTTAATTGTAATAATATTTCACAAATTCACATTATTACTGTTTTTGCTTCATTTATGATAAAATAAACACAGTCTTAGTGAGCACATATAATAAAACTTTAACATTAACAAAACATGCAACCCCCATGTATGTATGTTTTATTTATTTATTTATTTGCTCAATAAATACCAAATATACTTTCTCTTTCTTTGTCTGTTCTAACCATATATACAGTCAAACCAAAAATTATTCAGACACCAGATATAATTTTTGATTTTTTATTAATTTTTTTTTTTTTTTACTAGTGGGTGCAGGACACTACAGTTCATGTAAGTGAGGATAGCAAAATAAAGTAAATTGTGACATATTATACCCAAAAAATTCTTCATACAGTGGATTACCAGTAAAAAAAAATTGGGACCAAAAATTTGATTTGACACTTTGACCTGACCATGTTTTGTTACATACCTTTCTATCAAAGTTATCTGACATTATCAAGATGAATTTGTTCTGACACAGTTTTTTCTTGAGTTCTTGTCATATTTTATTACCATTTTCTAAACTATAGCGAATAAACTGTGATAACGTGAGAAATTTTGAAGGTGTCTGAATAAATTTTGGTTTGACTGTATATTTTAAAATAATATATATTTATAATATATATATATATATATATATATATTATAAAATTGTTATAATTGTAGAATTTTATTAATATTTATATTTGTAAACATTTCAGCATTTAAAAAAAAAGATTTTGTATAAAAGGATAGGAGCATAAGTATACAATGCATTAACTATAATCATATCGCATAGGAGAATTTGGGTTATTTTGGGTTATTTTTTGCACATTTAATGTTCAGACCAACAAATATGACCTTGAATATTACATTACAAGACAAAAGGCAACTGATCCCTTTGCACACCTGGTCGAGCCATGCTTCTCCGAACAGTCAGGGGATCTTTACGTCTCCACTTGTGAAGTTCCTCCTGCATCTTCTCTACCTTCGCCGGGTTCAGGGCCCACAGGCAGCCCTTTCGGGAGGAGTTCCCATTCTTGTTCTCCACTTTCTCAAAGCATTTGTTCAAAGAGAGGTTGTGTCGGACAGAATTCTTCCAGCCATCAGGTGCTGTCTGAGGAATCCCAAAAAGAGATAGTGATTTGTTATGGCATTGTAAAGTGGTTGCTACGTTGTTAAAGGTGGTCGAGTAGTTGCTATGTGGTTTCTAGAATATTCTAGGGTGTTTACAAAAAGAACTGAATCTAAAATAGGGATTGCACCAGTCATTTCTCTAACTAAACATCTTTCTTACAACCTTTCCCTCAGTGGAAAGGTATGGATCTGCATGTTTACCTAATGATGAGCCAAAACAATGTCACATTGTAAATCCCTTTTCCAGCACAGCGCCAAGAGGAGGGTGAACCAAATCATCAAGTATAAAGATCATGCCATAACAGGCATATTCCACAAAGCCTGAGGAAATTGCTCCTGGTAAATAACTCTGTTTGCATTCTGGAATTGTTGCATTAATCATGCACAGGCTTCTGCCAAGATACCAACTGTTCACTGTATATGTCAATATATATTAGATGTAGAAATTATTCTGAGATGTGGTAGTGCAGTTTACCTTAAAGTAGGGGAAATGCTCCGTCATGAAGCTGTAGATCTCACTTACTGGTAGACTGCCTGTTTTGCTATTCCTCAGAGCCAGGAAAATGAGAATACTGAAAAGAAATATTCAACAATGAAACATTACCAATCAAACAAGACTACGGTGATGCATTGGTTTATTTTGATTTGTTTGGATGTGTTGTAAGTTACATTTTTATGCATTTGGCAGGCAATTTTATCCAAAGTGACAGCACATTCACATGAATAATGATAGGAATTAAATATTATCATTACAGATTTCTGATTGCATAGTTTAGCTGTCTGCAGTTTAGTTTTTAAATAGAATAATATAATAATTTTAAATAGAATAGAACTAATTCAATGACTTTTACTCATAATGCAGTCACTTGTCTGTATACTTGTCTGTAACTATGTAACTTACAGAAAGAAACACTGAAAAATCCCCATTACTAATGCATAGACTGACAGTTTGACTGAAACTGTTGTAAAATATGTTGGGCCCTGAGATTATTTAGAACTAACAGGTTTCAGATAACAATGAACAGAGGTTTCAGAGAATGAGCTGCTTTGAAAAGATGCCTTAGTTTACCAGGATAAAAGAGGAGAAGTGCATATACTTACCTGTAAGAGTAGACAGGTTTAGGGTATAGTGTCTGGACAGAATTGTCTTGAGATGTCTGTGATGAGAGGCTTTGGTTATAGTAGTGAGAAATAGTGTCTATTCCTCTTGAAGAGTAAAACTAGAGACAGACATACACACAAAAATGTAAAACCCATAATAAAAGCTTCCATTACATACTACATCCATGTTCAACAAGAGTGAGTCTGTGTTATTTGTCAGTCTAAAGATGTAGTATAACTTCCTGACAATGTTTTGACTGTGAACATGGATCTAAAACCATTTGATCATTTCTACTTTCTTGCCAAGGCTAACCTACAGCAGTCATACTGACTTCCTTATACACATAGTTATAGTAATTTATATATACCCTACCATTCAAAAGTGAAGGGGGCATTTTTAAGATTTTTTTTTTTCAGGAAGGACACATTAAATTAATTAAAAGTGGCAGTAAAGACTTTCATAATGATACAAAGATTTCTATTTAAAATAAATGCTGTTATTTTGAACTTTCATCAAAGAATCATGAAAAAACATTTCCACAAAGATTTTATGCAACAACTGCTTTCAATATTGTTAATAATAAGAAATGTGTCTTGGGCATCAAATAAACATATTAGAAACATATGAGAATGTCATGTGGCACTGAAGACTGGATTAATGGCTGCTGATAATTTAGCTTTGCCATCACAAGAATAAATTACATTTAAAAATATTTCTAAATAGAAAGCACTTTTTAAAAACATAATATTTCACAATATTACAGCTGTTGTTGCATTTTTGATTTGGTGAGATAAGAGACTTCTTAGAAACATTAAAAAATCTTACCAACTCAAAAACTTTGAATGTTAGTATATATATATATATACACACTTTCACTCTGTACCTGATGTTGTAGAGGACTGATGGGACTGTACGTCTGATGGTTCACTGACGTGTAGCCGGGAGGTTCTTCAGAGCTCGTCTGAGGCTCACTGTAGGGGTGTTGGGTTCCCTGCCCCAAGAACAGACCATGATCTACTTAATGCTGACATATCATATGTTAATGCTTCTTTAGAAAGTGTAATAAGGACATCTGCTTGCACATCTGCCTGGCAGGTCTTCTTTTTTCCATGTCTTTTGCCCCTGGCCTAAATATACTGGCAAGAATTTAAAAGAGCCTTCAAGCCATATAGGTTATCTTGATTTTAGTTATATGTTTAGAATTATTTTTCCATAATGTGCAAATTTCTCTAAAATCACAGGTAATTCTTTTTTTTTCATCCGAACAAGAAATCTTAAAATATCTGATTAAACGTCCTTCAGTCTCACCATGATACTGGTGGTTTCCACATCAGTGCTTAATGGAGTCCAGGAGGATTGTTCCTCCATTCCATCAGTCGTGGTGAGTTTCCCAACCAATCCAGCTCTTCTGAGACAACTGAAGGTTTGTACCTCACTGATGGCCCCTTCACTGCATTGACGCCTGTATGGATGGTAGTGACTGTTCTCCATTAGGCCAGATTCTTGTCCAACAGGGCTTCCGTCTACACTGTGTCTACGAAAGCGCTCAGCACTCTTCTGCCTGTAGGGAACGCTTTCTCTTTGGGAGTACGGTGCAAACCCTTCCCCAACATTGCTCTGGTGACACTATAGATTGAACAACAAAATCATGTAAAAACAGATCTAATATCTATCTATCAAACCTCCATCAAAAAGAAATTTCATACAACCTTAAATTGTATAGTGTCAATATAAGTGAAACATATTCTGTGTAAAGCCGCACCGCAGTTTAATTTCTAATTAATGCACTCTTTAACATGAAGCAGTTTTCCAAGAGGAAATGCAGTAGCACGTAAAGATCTTTGATCTGCTAAAGAGTCCATAAAAGCATTTAATGTGACATACAGCTTTCCCTGGGGGTCATAATTAATATTAAATCAAAAGGATTTGATGAAAAGGCAGGATGAAATACTTCTATTTCTGCCCTGGGGTCTCGTGTCCTTGAATAGTGCCTAGTGCGGGAGTTCATGTCCTCATCAAACGTAATAATTATGCCACGGTGTCATAATCAGAGCAGCTGGCGAAGCAACCGTTTTTAAAAAGCGGCAACTACAGAACAGTCTGGACTGATGTTATAGAATCAACGACTTATCAGAGAGTTTCATCTGGATTCAGATACAGAAGATAGATGACCTTTAATGTCATTTTTCCAAAACTCTATCTATCTATCTATCTATCTATCTATCTATCTATCTATCTATCTATCTATCTATCTATCTATCTATCTATCTATCTATCTATCTATCTATCTATCGTCTGTCTATTGACTGGTTGACAATTCTGCAAACAGAACACGAAAAAGAAGTCTACAAAAGGAAGTACTTCAAAACAAAGTAATACAAAATTGATTAAAAAATGAAAACAAATTCTAAAATTAAACGACTAATACCTGTGATTCTGGCATTTGAAAGCAGGTCGACCCTAGGTGGTCAAAGGAGTGTAGTTTGCCTGGAGAAGGAATTGGTGAGCTGCTGCTGCTGCTACTGCTTACAGATGGGAAAGACAGGCCCTGGGGCTCAGAGGACATCGTCCCTACAACCTGCCTCTTCAAAACACCAGAACAGGTAGACAGATTGATGAATAGCCCAAATAGATATATATGGTCCCATAGGCTACTGAAAGAAAAAAATACATGTTAAAACAGCAATGTAGGTTACCCTCAGACATTCACACAGTCAAGTGTCAAGGTCTGTGGTGTTACAGCTTAACAAATATGTCACAGAGGAATGCTGTCATGCTTGTCAGCTTGACCCTGGCTAAATTGGGGGCATTCATGGTCCTGTTTTCAAGCATATTTCACAACTTACTGTGTAGTTATATAGATCCGGTTATACATTAATGCAAATGCAACCAGTTTATGAAAATCATGTCATTGTGAATATATGCACATTATTTATTACAGTAACAATCAATCCTTAAGTCAGTTTTTTCCTCAAACATTATGTCATAAAGGCACAGTTATGTCTCCAAACAATCTGTCTCCATAGCTATTTGGCCTTTGGGCAAACCTACAGTTTTACGTGCCATGAATGTGTAACTGCTTGTAACAAAAATCTCTTTCCAACTGTCTACTATGCATTTTCTATAACAGCTCTGGTCTATGTTCCCTTTTGCAGTTAAAGAGACCCAATTCTCTGTATTTTATTGCCCTGGCTGCTACCTGATCATAAACAGGTAAAACATAAGGCCACATAAGCATCCGGTATTCCTGGAAATTCAGGCCGCTCTCACTTACTGTCAGCAGGCCGTGCTCTTTGAGCCAAAAACTCATTAAAATCACCAACAAACCATGAAGGAAAAGCAGAAGTGTGTTAGTGACATGAAATGGAGATGGGGGAGTTTTACTCCCTCTGAAACAGAGTGTAATTCAGTATTGGAGAGGAAGTTGAGCTGGCCTTTATGGTCCATCACTGTGACTTTTAAACTGATCATTTGACCTGTTATGGTTGAGATACAAGCCATTTCTACTCTTGAGAGAAAACAGCTGAGTATGCAGAAAGGTTATGAGGTGCTTGTGTGTGTGTTTAAAAGATAATTGAGCAAGCAAACGAGGCAGGATAACCAGATTTTATGCTATATATAATTTAAAGTATATGTTGTTGTTTTTTTAAGTCTTTTACTGTAAATAATCAAATAACTGAAATGTATAAATTATGTTATATGTTAGAATCCTAAGAATTTTGTTTAAAAACAAAATGTAAATATGTCACATGTACATATTTATTTATTTGGTAAGAAGCTGTGCAACAAGAGGAATAATGTACTTACTGTACATTTTTCCTTCCCTTTACCTTACATATAACAAACTACTAGTTTAAAGCCAAATATATTACAAAAATATACAGTAAATTCTAAACAAAAGATAAAAAGAAATAAAATCGTAATGCATAAATGTAAATTCTTAATATAATGTGTAAATGGTATAAACAAATCTGTATAAAACAGCAATAATGTGGTTTCCAAAAGCTCCAACTGATAGTTTTAGATGGTTTATCATATTTAGTCTTAGGAGTGTTTAGCCAATAGGAAGTAGTTGCATGATTAGATTCACATTAAAATGTTCAGTTAATCACTGATTTGAGGTCAATTTAATCAAGTCTAACTTAAATGGAACCAAATAAGATTTTGCTCATGTTAATATGTCCACTGGGATAAAGTTACAATTTTTCTTGATTTATTAAAAAAGGATAAATTCAATTATTCCTGCATGGAACTTGAACTCAGGTCATTCTGCATAAAGAGCTTTACTGCTACTTTTGGCCCAACCAAGTACTGCTCAAATCATGCTGCAGAATTAATAAAAGTGTGTTCTTATTTAATATTAATTGATCAGGTTGTGCATGAATGAATTTTTAATTGACATTTATTTGATTTGGCACACTGAGAAGTTTTTTTTTAGAGAATTATCTTTGCAGGAAATTGTACAATTAAATTTTTCCATCAGCATCAAGCAAAGGTCAGAATGCTGAATGAGGTCAGTAAGCCATGATATACAGTATAATCCTCTAATACAAGATTTAAAAAAATAAATAAATAAATAAATAAATAATAAAAAGTGTGTGTGTGTGTGTGTGTGTGTGTGTGTGTGTGTGTGTGAGAGAGAGAGAGAGAGAGAGAGAAGATCATCTGGAGTGAGTAAGAATAAATGTGCTGAAACAGTTATATTTTAAAAGTACTTCATTTCAACACTCCTTCCTCTCTCAAAATGATAACATTTATCTCACTTTGATCTAGTCTGTTGCATGTCCATACAGCCCCACCCCTGCACTAAAACCACTCTCATCACATTTGAGTGGCATTTCAAATGGACTGTGCATCTTCCTTTGCACCGTCATCCATCAAGTAATTGGTCTACAACAGCACTTTCACTGCATTTCATTGGAAAAAAAAAAAAAAAAAAACTTTTTTTTAAAAAAGAAACCTTAGATGTAGTACTTCCTGCTTCCCCAAATGTAGTCAAATTGCAGAATCTGCACTTAAGGGACAGTTCATCCAGAAATGAATAATCTGTCATCATTTACTCACCCTCATGTTGCTCCAAACCTGTACGTTTTTCCTGAGAAATTCAGCTGAATGTTGATGCTGCTGTTTTCAATACAATGAAAGTAAATGGTGACCAGCAGCTGTCAAGATATGAAAAAAGGATCCTTATGTAGTCCATATGCTAGATGCTCATTCTGAGTCTTCGGAAGCCACACAATTGCTCTGAATGAAGAAAAAGTGTTTTAGGGGGCATGATTGTGTATTTTGCAGTTTGACTTCCCCTGGTCACCATTCACATTTATTATATGGAAAAGAGCAGTGTGAACATTCTGACTAAGATCTACTTTTGTATTCCACAGAAGGGAAAAAAAAAACATAAAGGTTTTGAATGACATGAAGTTGAGTGAATAATGACAGGATTTTCATTTATAATGTACACTAGTGCAATTAAAAACAGTGCATGGAAATCCTACAAAATTATGAAAAACACTGTTTATCATACAACGCTGCTGGTGCTTTGCTGAATGAACATGCATCTCTACTAATTTAGCAACACTTTTGATGGTTTCTGGAAATCTGTTTAATGCTAGTGTGTATTGATATAATGCAATCAAGAGATGTTATTAGTAAAACACTCATCATACAGCTCAGTGAGCAAATAGAAACAAACCCTGCACCTAACAGAAATTACAGTATACAGTAAGCCTTAAAGCATAAACTTCAAAGTAATATATTAAAATCTACAGTACTTCTAGTTTAACAGTTTGACAGCATTTCCTAATAAACATAAATAAAGCATAAATTATATTATTATTTGGATTATATTTATATTAAATAGAAATAAGCATTAAATATGAACAAAAATATAACAATAAATACAACATTATCATGATCATACTATCAATATTTGTCATTATTATCTATTTGTACATATAGTTTTCATATTTATGAAATGATTTAATGACCGCAAGACTTCAAATAAATTAGACAGATATGAAACCATCATTATTTTGTAGGGCTGTCAAACAATTAATCACATCCAAAATAAGCGTCTGTGTTTACATAATGTTGTGTACTGTGTATATTTATTATGTATTGATTAACACACACAGACACAAATACATATCTATCTATCTATCTATCTATCTATCTATCTATCTATCTATCTATCTATCTATATATATATATATATATATATATATATATATATATAAAAGTTTTTCTTAAATATGTACATGGATGTGTGTATTTATATGCACATAATAAATATACACAGTATACACATATATATTATCTAAACACAAACTTTTATTTTGGATGCAATTAATCGCGATTAATCGTGTGACGGCCCTATTATTTTCATGACATCAGTAATAAGAAATCCTCAGTTAATACTCTAACAATGTATGACAAGGTTTTTAGATCACAACTGCCATATCTGTGATAATATATTTGCAACATTACTTATTAAATAATGAATTGCATTCATAGTAATAGCTTGTCTCTTGTAAAAATAAATCTCAGCTCTGAGTTTCCAACTGGGAATTTGTAAAAGGCTCAGTCCATTTGGCCCCTAGCCAACTTGTGGGAGCCACACACCCACAGGGGACAGACCTGCTGTAACAGGTTTTCCCATACACACATATACACATGTGCACACACGTGTGCATGCAGCTACACACACTTGGGTCACTGGCAGATGGGAGCCTCTCTCAGAACTAATGAGAACATATTTTAAATGTTATATCAGACACATCCATAATCATATCCCGATGAGAATGGGCACTCTGCCGAACTTCAGCACCCAGAGGGAGACGACCATACTGATAGAATCTGACTGCACCTGCCTTTCCTTGCGCTCTCCCTCTCCTGTAACCCTCTCTTCTGTTTCCAAGATGAACTTCAGCTGAGATTTCATCCAGGTGGAGACAAGCCTAACAAGAACCCTGAGGGACATTGCTTGATGCCTTATTTTTTGTTGCCAAATGGGATACAGTGTTACAACAGTATCTGTGTAAGTGAAAAGTAACTCCCACAGATGTTTACATGTGCGTACGCCTTTCCTTTGGACTTCTTAGCTTAGATCTAGTTCTTCTAGAATGTTATTTTGCTGTCAATTAAATCTTACCACAATGTTGATCTTACTGAATGGTGACAAATTATGACTCTGTAGTGCATACTGAGTTCAAAAAAATTCACTTACCGCTGTGTGTGGTGCTTTCAGGCCCAGGTTGTAATTTTCAAAGACAGTCCAAGAACACACAGATACCTGCAAACCAGCTGCAGATCTCCTCAAAAATCACTGAGTCTGAGTTGCCACTCTGCTTTTATAGTGACTGACTGCTGACAAGAAAAACAACCGAGACAGATATCTAAAGAGAGAGTGAGAGAGAAAGAGCAAGAGGGAGGGAGGGAGGGAAAAATGAATGTCAATACAGGTGAATTCTTCCCCTACCCATAGTGAACCTGGGAGGCAGAACCACGGCCCTCCTGAGCTGCTGTATTAAAATCATATTCTAATGTGAATGGGAGATGGCTGGGGTGGAGAGAAGCAAACATAGTGATAGTGAAAGGGAATCGCTCACTAAAGGGCTTATGTTACTCTTCTCCTTGGGGTTTGCTCGTGTAAGGCAATCAAAACTAGATGGAATGAGAAAACGTACAAATTGTCACTGTGTGTTTATATTCATATGGCTTTATACTTTAAAATTTTAAATTGTGTTTAATTAGATTTTTATAAGGATTTGTGTTTGTTTATTTATTTATTATGTGATTTGTTTTAGCTTGTTATAAAGATTTCCTTTAAGAATATTTTATGGTTTATACACTTTAAATTTTGAAGCTGTAAATCAAACCTATTAAGCATGTATAGGTTTTACAAAAAAATACTAGAAATGCTTTTTTAGGCTTAAGTGGGTGTTTTTTTATATCAATTAAATTAACAAAATCTGGCACATTTATATCACATAATATCATATTATAAATTGTCCCTGGTGTTTAAATAATACATACATTTATATTATATAAATAGATTTATGTGTGTTATATTATATTATATTGTATGTATATATATACAGGTGTGTCTCAAAAAATTAGAATAATTTGGTAACAATTCAAAAAGTGAAACTTTCATATATTCTAGATTCATTACATGTACAGTAAAACATTTCAAAAGTTTTTTTTTTTTTTTTAATTTTGATGATTTGAGCTTACAGCTCATGAAAGTCAAAAATCCAGTATCTCAAAATATTAGAATATTTAAATTTGCGTTTCATTAAATGACCATCCGTTCAATATAAATTCCGGGTATCTCTTGTTCTTTGAAACCGCAATAATATGGAAGACTGCTAATTTGGCAATGGTCCAGAAGACAATCACTGACACCCTCCACAAAGAGGGTAAGTCACAGTAGGTCATTACTGAAAGGGGTGGCTGTTCACAGAGTGCTGTATCAAAGCATATTAAATGCAAAGTTGACTGGAAGGAAGAAATTGGGTAAGAAAAGGTGCACAAGCAACAGGGATGGCCGCAAGCAATATAGCAAAGCTGATTCAAACACTTTGGAGAGCTTCTCAAGGAGTGGACTGAAGCTGGTGTCAGTGTATCAAGAGTCACCATGCTCAGATGTCTTCAGGAAAAGCCACTACCAAGCCACTTCTGAAACAGAAACAGTGTGAGAAGCATCTTACGTGGGCTAAGGAGAAAAAGAACTGGACTGTTGCTCAGTAGTCCAAAGTCCTCTTTTCAGATAAAAGTAAATTTTGCATTTCATTTGGAAATCAAGGTCTGGAGTCTGGAGGAGGACTGGAGAGGCACAGAATCCAAGCTGCTTGAAGTCCAGTGTGAAGTTTCTGAAGTCAGTGATGATTTGGGATGCCATGACGTCTGCTGGTGTTGGTCCACTGTGTTTTATCAAGTCCAAAGTCAATGCAGCCATCTACCAGGAGATTTTGGAGAACTTTATGCTTCCATCTGCTGACAAGCTTTATGGAGATACTGATTTCCTTTTCCAGCAGGACTTTAGCACCTGCCCACAGTGCCAAAACCACTTCAAAGTGGTTCGATGACCATGATATTACTGTGCTTGACTGGTCAGCCAACATGCCTGACCTGAACCCCATATGGAATCTATAGGATATTTTCAAGAGAAAGATGAGAAACAGTTGATCCAACAATACAGACGAGCTGAAGGCTCAATAGTGGCTCAGCAGTGCCACAGGCTGATTGCTTCCATGCCACACCTCACTGATGCTGTCATTTTTGTGCTAAAGGAGCCCCGACCAAGCATTGAGTGCATAAATGAACATACTTTAAAGAACTTGAACTTTTCTATTTTGCAAATCCTTTTTTTGATTGATCTTAGGAAATATTCTAATATTTTGAGATACTGGATTTTTGACTTTCATGATCTTTTTTTCAAAAAAACTTTTGAAATGTTTTACTTTACACGTAATGAATCTAGAATATATGAAAGCTTCACTTTTTGAAAAAAGTTACAAAAAATTAATTTTTTAGATACACCTGTACATATATATACGTGTGTGTATGTGTATATATATATATATATATATATATATGCCTTGTTAGTTCATATATCATCCATAAATGCTGAATTCCTTGAACATGTAGCACTAAATCCATGGCATGTTTCAGCAGTACTTATTCAAAACAATACATTACATTGCTATATTATATTTCAAGTTATCCCTCTTTGATTAGTCTTGTTTCTGTATGCTCTGCAAAGAAATCCTTGAAATAACATGCCTTAAGCCCTGTGCTGTGTAACTGATCATGCTAAATAGTTTGGCACCAGGACATGGCACAACAAAGGACACTTGACAGAGACATTTCTGCTAGTTTTTTCCTGCTCCCTGGTTTGGCATTTCAACTCATGCAAAGTCAACAAAAAAAGAACACCCTTTCAGTAGTGTACTGAAAATCAGTAAGTATTTATAGTGAGCAAGAAAATGTTCGTCTTTAATGATTGTATGACAGTAAATCTGGAAGATTACATTCTTGACTACTGGTTCTCTTCTGCTCTGTTTCTCAGAAAAACGAACAGACAATCGGAAATATCATACGTGCATAAATATTAACTTTCATGACTGAAATATTCTGCAATTTTGTTGAGGGTGACAGCAAGATGATTAATGAGTTCAAAAACTGAATTCTAAAAAAAAATCTTTGCAGCACCTGGATTTAAGAAGTTGGGTGTTCACATTTGGCTTAACTTGATGGCCATACAATTTCGTAAGTATTATGAGCATACATGAGCTGACGTTTTGCCTGAGACATGTAGATGAGGTCAAATCTCTTAAAAGTGCTGCAGTCAATGTAATTCTTGTGAAAATACATTTTGCCATTTCAAAGAACAGGAACTGAAAAAAAGAATGATAACTAAATGATAACTAGAGCTTTGATACCAGTGGCTGATAACTTCTGTTTATTATAAGCACTCCCTGTTATGCCATCTGCTGCTTTATCAAGTGAAATTTGGTTTAAATTCTGATTGGCTGTCAAAGTTTTTATAATTTAAAATTAGTTCAGAAATTGATTCCAATGATATCCTTTCTCTGTGACGTTATCTTCATATTGCTGTACAGTAGAGTTCATTTTTTCCATGGAATTAGAACGGTATTAAAACGATAACGGTAGATAAAATTAGTTAAAATTATTTCTCCTTGGTGTGAACGGCTAAAGCAACTGTATATAGTATGTTTTACCTTGAAATATCGGTTTGAACATAATTCTGACTGTAATATCATCTCTGATTCTAATAAGGCGAATGGCTTCTTTTTGCCCATTCCCCTCCAAACTGGAGTATGTAAGTTTGGTGAGCTGGTACGAAATTCTGCCAAAAAGGGCAGATTGCTTTACGGCAGCAACAAATTCACGTGTACAGCTATCCACTGTAATTACGACAGTGATGTATTTACCACAGTGATTTCCAATCATTTAACTGTAGGGAGCGCCAAAGTCGCAAAAATACACGAAACCCGTATAGAGACAGAAAAGCTCATCAACGGTACTAGAGTATTCATGAGGTCTTGTAACCTGTGCGCTTTTCACTCATAATTTACTGGTGGATCCAGGGGTTACCCATGCCTATAGTCAACCTCCACCCGCACAGCTTGTCAAATCTCATCCTTGCACTACATTCATCCACTCAAGTTCAAATTTATATCATTGCATGAAAGGATTTGCCTTCTGTCCCCTCCACTTGGTTCAAATCAGTCAAGGTCACTGGAGCTGGAAAAGGATGCATGACCAGCAAAGCACAAGAGCATCCACATTTGCTATATAATGTCTGTTGTTTACTGTTAGTCTATCTGTCTATCTATCTATTTATTCGTTCATGGTATATCTATCTATCTATCTATCTATCTGTCTGTCTGTCTGTCTGTCTGTCTGTCTGTCTGTCATGATGGAAGTGGAAAGATGGAACTTCTTATTTATTCGTTCATGGTATATCTATCTATCTATCTATCTATCTATCTATCTATCTATCTATCTATCTATCTATCTATCTCTGTCATGTGATTACTTTTTATGTGCATTCCTTTTTATCTTGTTTTGATAGTTTGTTTTGCTTTAGTTTTGTTTGATTTTAGTTAAACAAAACTATGAAACAAAAGCAAAAAATTAACAAAACAAGCTAAACAAAAACAGAACGCACATAAAAAGTAATCACACATGTTTGTTTGTTTGTTTTGTTTTCAGTTTTTTTTACTTTTGTTTTTTATTTTCTTATTGATGTTTTTGCTTTTGTTTCATTCGGTTTGTTTGTTTTTAGTTAAACAAATCAAACAAAACAAAAGCAAAAACAATCTAAAATAAATAAATAAAAAGAAAGAAATTACTTGTTTTGTTTGTTTATACATCTATTTGCTTTTTTATTTGTTTTTAATTTGTTTGCTTTTTTATTAATCTCTTTGACAATAACCAAGATTTCCAAGATTTCTAGTAACCTGTAGGCCATTCAGATTCTGAGTCAGGTAATACTGGAGCAGGAGCCTGGAGCTGACGACCACAAGGAAAAGTCTGTATGACATCAAATGGAGCTCCATCATATTAGACATAATATCCAGCTTAATAAACTCTGTTGAAATTACAGCCTGTCATAGTGCTATATAGCATATATATTTCTTTATGAACAGAGATGTGAAGACACGTCTGATTCCTAATGTAGTTCTCACTCATCAATCAGGCCCTCTGGGCGTGTGATGGTGAGGGCAGTTGTGCAGTCAGTGCTGGCAGCATATCACACGTTCAGGCTCATCCCAATAGAAAGCCGCAGGTACTGCAGGTATAGAACCCTTTCTTACCTTTACCATATCACGCATGTTCCACACTGAAGTCACCAAAGTGAGGTGAGAAACAGTGTGAGAAGATCTTCAACAGGAAAAACCACAGTCACCTTAGGGGAAAAGTTCAATGATGTTTCCTGTCAACGGGTGCAAAGATGAGTGACATTCACACAAACAAACACTTTAGACTGGAGGCTATGCCATAAACAGTAAGAGTTTTACATTTGCTACTAAACAACACACGGCTTTAAATTTAAAGTGGTTGAAAATATCTTTGACAAACTCTGCATTCAAATTGTATACTCTGAATTCATAGTCCTGCACATGAAGAGGAAATCACACAAAAATCTCTCAAGTCAAACACCCATCTTTGGTTAAAACAATGCTTACATTTATAAAGGTAAGAGGATGAAAGACAGCAGCTAAAATGAGAATGCCTCTGGCAAACTTACAGTGCTCTTTTCCCACTGTGTGACAAACTGACAGCATGGGTGGAGCAAAGGAATAAATGAGAGAGAAACACACTATTGATTACACAATTTGACACAAAGACAGAATTAATGTTAAATAAACATTGAGCTATTAAAAATGGTTTATTTTATTATTAGATAAAGAGTTTTTTGTATGTTATGATTCAGTTGAAGGTACATTCGCAAAAGAATATCTATATTTTTATGGTAATGGTGGATTAGGAATGTGATTATCAAATTTTCAAATATTTGTTTAATTTACAAATTAAACAAATGCTGAAAGATGAACCTGGTACAGCATGTAAGGCAGGTAAATTTACTAGAAATTTTTAATTGAGGTAAATTCTGCACCATTTTTTTTTCATAATGTGTGTGTGTGTGTGTGTGTGTGTGTGTTTTACTGGACTGTAAAACTGTGTTATATAACAATAAACTATCTTGTCTGAAATACTTATGACAACACAGAATAATGTAATGTTCCTTGAAAACATGAAGACTACATATGCTATTGAAAAACCATTCATAAATGTCAAGTGTTTGTATCTGTCACTGCAATCTGTCTTTAAAGAGGAGGTGAACTGAATAGCTATCATTACCTTGGTTTCATCAAATGACAAAGTGCACTTAAAAGAGGAATAGTCATCTTTCTCTCTTTCTCTCTGTCACTGCAACATGATCTCATAGATATTATCACAGGAGCTGAAGGTCCCACAAAGAAAAAAAAAAAGATTTTTCTCATGGCTCTCCCATGTTAGGACAATGTGACATAAATTTTACTGCTAGCATTTTAATGACTCGACACCGCAGGTTATTTTGAAAGCGCTTTCTAAGTGCAGTGTCTTTGAGGTACACTGTTGTTAAATTTACTATATTTCACCTATCATTAGCTCTGATCATTTTTCAGAGAAAAATACTCACAAAATTGTTAAATTATTTTTATTTTTAAAATAAATTATTTTTACCAGAATTTTACTAGAATTTAAAACTGTTAAGAGTTAATCATGCTTTTAAAATAAGCCACTATTTACCATTCCATAAAACATTTCAGAGATTCAAAAAATAATTATTTATTCTATATACAGTTAAATACACATGTAAATAAATAAATAAATAAATAAGGCATCTTAATCATTATAGTACAAAGTAAATTACTTATTCACATCAAGTAGTAGATTAGTTTGAAATTGGATTTCACAAAGAGTAATTTATCTTTTTAAATTCCTGTGAGCAAGTGAAATCGATATATCATATCAGCTTGCGGAGAAAAAAAATCCTATTTGAGAGGTTAAACCAGGTGCATTCCTCTTCAAAATGATTTCATGCTTAAAAGCTTTTTCAATCATATACTTGAATCATGATCTGGCATGAATGTAAATAAATAAATAAATAATATTTCTACTATTTGCTGCTTCCCAATGATATTGGTTTACTAATACATAATAGTTTCTATTTTACCTCACACAAAATAGTAGAAAATTCTGGTATTTTCTGTTATTTGATTCAAAATAGAATAGAATAGAATAGAATAGAATAAATACGTTTGCCATGCACCAAATACTATAAAGATGATTTCTTAGAATGACATCAATTTCATACGAGTAGCAAAAGAGGGCGACAGCAGCACAGCAAGCAAACTGCATGAAAACACAGCGGCTTCCGTTCCTTAAGTCAATGTCAGCAGTTTGCAGTCACTATTTGTTCAGACTAGTTATGTTAACACTCTTTTGTCGTGCAGCTTTGTCGTTAGTGTGATTTAGGCGTTGGGACTCTAAACGCTTTAAATCATGGCTGATTCAGACACCAACGCTATTCTTGCGGAGGACCTGGAGAGTGACTCCAGCAAAGTCTGTTGTTGTTTTAAGGTGCCACAAAGCAAACGTCCACCGCCGTGTTCATGTCCGTTTTCCGTGACCGTGGAGCCCGTTATGTTCCTCTCCACGTTCTCCGTAGCTCTCCAGATGCCTCTGTACACGCAGTACCTGTGGGATCGTATCAGTGAAGATGTGGGTTACAATGGAACAAAGGCAGGAGGATGTAATGCATCTACAGTCCACGACCCTTTGCAGAAGGTAACTTAACAGATGTGACACTTTACCCGGGTTCGGAACCGAGAGACTTTTTTTATTCTTCAGAAACCAGCAGGTACTTTTAGTGAGTCAAAACAATCTGCGTGACCCCCCAGAAGCACGAATGATAGTTAAATACAATAAAGCCTCATGTGTAGTCAGATTCCCGGACGAATAATTGTTATGAAACTTTTGTTGTTGTTGTCAGTGAATCACAAGCGCTACCACTGTAGTTCAATTCCTGAACGAATGACACTTCTGAGTAGATTCTTCTTAGTGAATCAAAAACATACAATAAAGCGAACGAACGAACAAATGACTCGTGTGAGCCGCTTTTCCTTAAAGGGATAGTTCACCCAAAAATGAAAATCTGTCATTAATTACTCACCCTCATGTCGTTCCAAACCCGTAAGACCTTCGTTCATCTTCGGAACACAAATTAAGATATTTCTGATGAAGATTTTTGGGAACATTTCAGTTTTGTTGCCGTCTATGGAGGGCCAGAGAGCTCTTGGATTTCATCAAAAATATCGACATGAGGGTGAGTAATTAATGACAGAATTTTCATTTTTGGGTGAACTAACCCTTTAAGTCAGTTAATACACTTTTTTTTTTTTTTGTTTTTTTACACAAAAGGAGGCTGTTGTCTCTCAAGTAGCCTACTAAAAAAGCTACATTAAATGTTTCCGAGAAGTGAACTCTAACCACTAAAGTGACAGAAATTATGGTTTTATTTGTCGTTTGTTTCCTTCATCTTCTAGGAAGTAGAGACTCTGACTGCACACTGGAACCTGTACATCGGTTTGGGTGGATTTCTAGTTGGGCTGATCATGGTGACCCTGCTGGGCTCATGGAGCGACCGTGCAGGTCGGCGTCTTGTTCTGATCATCCCTTCCCTTGGTCTGGCTGTTCAGGCGACTGTGTATTTGATTGTAATGTACCTGAAGCTGCCTGTGTTCTGGTTCCTCATTGGGAGAATCTGCAGCGGCCTGTCTGGGGACTTCAACGCCATTTTGGCCGGTTGCTTTGCGTATGTGGCTGACACGAGTGGAAGGGGATCTCGCACCTTTCGTGTGGCGATACTAGAGGCTTGTCTCGGATTGGCTGGCATGTTTGCGAGCATCATCGGAGGACAGTGGCAAAGGGCACAAGGGTATATTTGTTAATTTTTCATACATAAAATGTAATATTTCTAAAATTAAAGATGAAAAAACAACATTGTTTGTTTTCCTCTAGGTATATCAACCCATTCTGGCTGATATTGGCCACAAATCTTGCAGCGGCCCTTTACGCGTTCCTTTTTGTGCCTGAAACGGTCACCCCTGACCCCGAGGCAAAGCTCCTCTCCACCAGGCACCACCAGGCCGTCTACCGCCTCTATGCATCTGACTCACCGCAGGGGCGGAGAACTAAACTATGGTTGTACATTCTCTGCTTCTTTTTGGTGGTGTCTGTACATTTTGGGTGCAGTGACCTCTATGTGCTGTATGAGTTGAGCGCTCCGCTCTGCTGGGGTCCAGAGCTGATCGGTTATGGATCTGCGGCTAAGCATCTGGCCTACATTACTAGCCTGACGGGGCTGAGGGCCATGCAGTGCTGTCTGGAGGACTCCTGGGTGGCGTTGGTGGGCCTTACCTCTAACATAGTTGGCTTGATTGTGATTTCGGTTGCTAACACTACAGCTCTGATGTTTACTGGTAAGTTCTATATACATACAATTTATACACTACCGTTCAAAAGTTTGGTGTTTTGAAGTAAGGTGTTTTTATGTTTTTGAAAGAAGTCTCTTATGCTCACTAAAGCTGCATTTATTTAATCAAAAGTACTGTAAAAACAGAAATATTGTAAAATGTATTTTAATGTATTTTAAAGTGCAATTTATTCCTGTGATGACAAAGCTGAATTTTCAGCGGCCATTCATGTGACGCTGAAGAGTCCAGTCTTCAGTGTCACATGATCCTTCAGAAATCATTTTAAAATGCTGATTTGGTGCTTAAGAAACATTTCCTGTTATCATTTTTGAAAACAAAAATGATAACATTTTTGAAAACAAAAATGATGAATATTTTTGACATTGACGCATTTTGTCAGGATTTTTGATAAATGTAGAGTTCAAAAGAACAGTTTTTATTTGAAATAGATTATTTTTGCAACAGTATAAAAGTCTTTATTGTCGCTTTTGATCAACTTCATGCGTCTTTGCTGAATAAAAGTATACTGACTAAATAACATACTGACCTAAAACCTTTGAATATACCTAAACGATAGGTGTTTGTGGTTGTATACAAGTATATATTATAATAATATATTTTATGTTAAATATATGTACACAATTTTATGCATTATTGTTAATGTAAAAAATATGTTTTATAAGTATTTATTAACTGATTATGCTAGTATATACTGATTGTACGAGTTTTAAAATGTATTATTTACTGGTTAACACAATCTAAAATATTTACTTGCACATATTTAAGTAAGTTATGTACTTGTACAAAAAAGTACAGCCAAATGTCTGAAAACAGTAACACTATTCAATTAAATGCACTTTTCTGACACTTTAAAGTGTCACTTTAAGATATTAGGTTAATGTTCTACTATTTAGATACTGTTTAGGGCTATATTACAGGATAAAGGTCAAGATGCTGCTTCAAGATATTTCGAAATATAAGCGGTACTGATGCAACCACATACTGTCCTCCAGTGGCTGCTGTAGGTAGATGTGCATAAAGGAAATGAACTTGCAGAAATGACAGAAACTGCTTATCTATCTTTGTCAGGATATGGGCTGTGCTTCCTTTTTATGGCTTCCACCCCAGTCTTAAGATCTAAACTGTCCAAGCTGGTGGACCCTTCAGAACAAGGTGAACAGGAACAGCCTTGTGTCACAAATAAATAATGTTAAATGAAATGGAAGAATGTGTTTTATTTATTTGTTTTCTTTTGCTTCATCTTAGGTGCTCTGTTTGCTTCAGTGGCGTGTGTGGAAGGTCTGTGCTCACTAGTATCTAGTGGGGTCTTTAACTCTCTGTACCCTGCCACCCTACACTTCATGAAAGGATTCCCCTTTATCTTTGGGGCCGTCATCCTCTTTATACCAGCTGGCATTATCGGGTAAACCCTCAACAATCATTATTTATACTCTGTTTGTAAAGTTAATTCAGGATAATTGGGCCATTTTTCCCAGGTATCTCAATGGCAAAAAGTGGTCCAATTTACCCAGATTCACCCTAAATGAACTATATAAAACTTATTTTAATGTTTATATCAGATTTAAATTCAAACAGAATTATTTATGTCAGGACTGTATATTAATCTAAATATTTTTTTACTTTGATGTGTACAGGGGCTTGGGTTGCCAGGAGGAGAAAGAGAGTAGAGAAAACAGAGAAGACTCTGGAATATCCTGACATTAACATTAACTGTGAGAGTTACGCTAGAACAGAAAAAGACAGATTAAGGGATGATTTTCTGCACAACTGGGATCCTAAAGCTGAGTGCTAATAGAGTGCAGAAAAGCGACTTGTGTGCAATACGAATATTAGTCTAGGCTTTTTTTTTTTTCTTTTTTGAAAGAAATTATTTTATTGAGTAAGGGCAGCTTTGTCATCACATACAGGTGCATCTCAGTAAATTAGAATGTCGTGTAACAGTTCATTTATTTCAGTAATTCAACTCAAATTGTGAAACTCGTGTATTAAATAAATTCAATGCACACAGACTGAAGTAGTTTAAGTCTTTGGTTCTTTTAATTGTGATGATTTTGGCTCACATTTAACAAAAACCCACCAATTCACTATTAGAACAAAATTATTCTACAAATTAGAATATGGTGACATGCCAATCAGCTAATCAACTCAAAACATCTGCAAAGGTTTCCTGAGCCTTCAAAATGGTCTCTCAGTTTGGTTCACTAGGCTACACAATCATGAGGAAGACTGCTGATCTGACAGTTGTCCAGAAGACAATCATTGACACCCTTCACAAGGAGGGTAAGCCACAAACATTCATTGCCAAAGAAGCTGGCTGTTCACAGAGTGCTGTATCCAAGTATATTAACAGAAAGTTGAGTGGAAGGAAAAAGTGTGGAAGAAAAAGATGCACAACCAACCGAGAGAACCGCAGCCTTATGAGGATTGTCAAGCAAAATCGATTCAAGAATTTGGGTGAACTTCAAAAGGAATGGACTGAGACTGGGGTCAAGGCATCAAGAGCCACCACACACAGACGTGTCAAGGAATTTGTCTACAGTTGTCGTATTCCTCTTGTTAAGCCACTCCTGAACCACAGACAACGTCAGAGGCGTCTTACCTGGGCTAAGGAGAAGAAGAACTGGACTGTTGCCCAGTGGTCCAAAGTCCTCTTTTCAGATGAGAGCAAGTTTTGTATTTCATTTGGAAACCAAGGTCCTAGAGTCTGGAGGAAGGGTGGAGAAGCTCATAGCCCAAGTTGCTTGAAGTCCAGTGTTAAGTTTCCACAGTCTGTGATGATTTGGGGTGCAATGTCATCTGCTGGTGTTGGTCCATTGTGTTTTTTGAAAACCAAAGTCACTGCACCCGTTTACCAAGAAAATTTGGAGCACTTCATGCTTCCTTCTGCTGACCAGCTTTTTAAAGATGCTGATTTCATTTTCCAGCAGGATTTGGCACCTGCCCACACTGCCAAAAGCACCAAAAGTTGGTTAAATGACCATGGTGTTGGTGTGCTTGACTGGCCAGCAAACTCACCAGACCTGAACCCCATAGAGAATCTATGATGTATTGTCAAGAGGAAAATGAGAAACAAGAGACCAAAAAATGCAGATGAGCTGAAGGCCACTGTCAAAGAAATCTAGGCTTCCATACCACCTCAGCAGTGCCACAAACTGATCACCTCCATGCCACGCCGAATTGAGGCAGTAATTAAAGCAAAAGGAGCCCCTACCAAGTATTGAGTACATATACTGTAAATGAACATACTTTCCAGAAGGCCAACAATTCACTAAAAATGTTTTTTATTGGTCTTATGAAGTATTCTAATTTGTTGAGATAGTGAATTTGTGGGTTTTTGTTAAATGTGAGCCAAAATCATCACAATTAAAAGAACCAAAGACTTAAACTACTTCAGTCTGTGTGCATTGAATTTATTTAATACACGAGTTTCACAATTTGAGTTGAATTACTGAAATAAATGAACTTTTCCACGACATTCTAATTTATTGAGATGCACCTGTAAATTCAATTTTTTTAAAAAATGTTAAAATAGAAAACACATTTTATTTTATAATAGTGTATTACAATACATATTAATGTTTTACTGTATTTTTTTATCAAATTAGTGCAGTCTTGGTCATCATAAGAGACTGCAGTTTGTGAACCTCATCCGATTCCAACATCAGCAGTATTAGACTTACAGTGAAAGTAAGCCACTGGAAGATAGATTTCCCTAAAAAGTGTTAAAACTGTAACTCTGTGGTGCTATTAAATCATTGTTTCAGCATCTTGACCAGGTAGACACAGCAATATTAGCTTATTACACATTTAAAACACCTGTATGTATTAATCTTTTTATATAACAGCCATACTACGAACTCAAGACACATGATCACAGTTTTAACCCACAGAGGTACAATCACAGTAATGTTCCTCTTTTTGTTAACAAGCCTCCCCATGTCAGTTGTGTTCTAGATATGTCAAATCTGTGAAGCAGGTGAGAATTATGTGGATGTGAGACTGTTAATTTATGGCTATGTGGTTTGGCAATATGCTAACAGGAAGTGAAAATGACATCTTTGTGTTTTGTGTATGTCTAAATTTGCCAAACCAACTATCTCAGCAGTTTTATACAAGAATATTTGCGTGCACTGCAGCAATTTTTTGTGAAACAAAAATGTGGACTAGAAAAATAAAGGATGTTTTCCAAAACAAGCTTTATTACTGTTTACTTCTGAAAAAGAAATTTATTTCATTTGTACAGATTTTACACGCTGTATTACACCTGAAAGACGCTCAGTCAAACATCATAAGGCAACAACAGGGAGCTCAATAGCAGGATAAAGCTTGAGGTGTTAAGAGGTTTTTCAGCATTTTCCTTAACCGGTTGCATTTTCACAGTGACTGAAAATGTGTCATTGATTCAAAATTGTTCTTGCAAATTCTAAGAGAGCCTCTACACCAGTCTTTCGAGTCCTGAAACTGTCATGGCAGGGTTTGTTTCTAATACTGCACGAGGTGATTAATAACCATAATGATTAATTGTGAGCTTTATGAACTGCTGAGATATATTCTTAGAGGTGAAAAATTAGTTATTTGCCTTTTGAATGATGAACAGTACATAATATCAGAACTTACTTAACGGCAAACTGCACAAACCTGTAGTTAGAAACAAAGGATTGACTATTTTTGGCTTAACTAACTGAACTACGATAAACTGTTTTTGAGGAACTACAGAAATCAAATTCAGAAAATATAAAAATTGATTTTTAACATTTCAAAAGGCTTTCTTTCAAAATTCTAACTGACAATGCTATAATGCAAGATTATCTAGTACTATCTGACTATGGATTGACTATGCTTAGATTTATGCTGATGTCATAAATACGATTGATAATGCAGAAATCAATTCAACTTCCTGAGTTACAGAAATGTCCCACACAATTCTGGGAGCACAGTCAGTACATAGCAAGTTTGATTACTATAGCACAATTAAGGAATGTTATTAAGGAATGTTATTTACAGCCACAAATGCTGTCAACAGACATAATGCTGTAAATATCTCAGAATAATCCTTAAGGTGCAGTCACAGTTTGCAGACTAAAACCAGTGTATAGGAATCCACATGATTGTGAAATTCATGAGTGAGAAAGAGTTCCCTATGCAGATCTCACAACGGGTTCAAGTTGGTCACAAAATTCACCACACTAACCAACAAAAAGCTACTTGGTTTGAAAGTGACTTTTATGTTAGTGATGCTTCATATATTGCTACACAAATGACAAAGTGGACCTTTTTTCCCCTGTAAATATTTTGCTAATGTGACAGCACCTTGTAAGTTTAATTGCATCTTTGGGTAGGTGACACTTATGTATCTATCTAGACCAGCTACATGCATACAACCGAAGGAAACACAGGCCTCTGAGGAGTGAGCAGGTGTGTTCTGGTTACGGGGTGGCCATTATTGGCAACACCTACTTAGTAGGCATAATAGAGGGCTTTTTATTGGCCAAATGTATGTTTTATTTCTTTTGTGGCTCTTTTTTGTCTGTTTTTGCTCCGTCTGGTTGCTCTTGGCTTGGGCATCCCTCGAGGAAGCGTAGAATCTTTTCGATAGTGGCTTCTTGATACTCATGGGACCATCTGTGACATTGAGAGAAAGATTTACGTTAATTCTTTTTCCAATTAGATTATTTTAGATTAGCGCCTACACTAAAAGCTTTTATTAATTACGGAACTACAAGTTACTGAGCAGGCATAAACTAGAGGAAAGCATATTGTCATAGAGTAATTGCATCAACATGTTTAGTCAGGCAAAGTGTTGACTCACTTAATGCCATTAAATGTGAGAATGCTGCTCATGTCCTCTGGCAGAGAGGCCGGATCGGGCCACACAAAGTTATCAGTGACAGGAACAATGTTCTTCTTCCCATTCAGAGCGGTTACGATCTCCTGTGGATAACATAAATCAAAAAGTTTAGCCTCACACAGCTGACTGACAATATTAATACACATAATTACATATTTCAAGGTGTTGGCAGGACGTTTTGGCATCTTCTGAGAACAGATTTAGGGATTCTCTAATAGGGATTCTAATAGGGATAATGTCTGAAGCCTTCATGAGTGTGTTTTTTAGTCCAATTGCAGCATTTGTACAATGACCTGAACCTTGAGTAAATACGGCTTTATTTATAAATGTAGAGTTTGATCAAAGAACAATTTCTGCCTCTAACCTTATGAACCCAGTCTTTCATAGCCACGTCACCCATGCATTTGTCCAGCGCATTGGCTGACAGCACCAAAATGAAGTTGCGTGCTCGCTGTACACTCGTGATCAGCTTCTCCTCGAACCTGCCAGCTTCCAGTTTCTCCACGTCGATGAAGACACTGAAACCACGTAACTGTAGATGCACCTTAAGTAGGCTACAGAGAAAGAGAGGAACAGGAGAAGCAGGGTTTATTTCAACCAATATTTGGCCAATATTAAAATTCTGTACTACTTTGTCTGAATAAATGAAAAATAAACACTAAAAACAATCATTTGTGGTCTGACCTGGCAAGCTGTGAACCCGTAGTGCGACGGTAGCTGATGAACACGTCTGGGCCCACGGGTTGGGAATCGGTTAAGCATGGTTTAGCAGGGCGGCGGGCAGAAGAAAGGATCTTGGCACGATGGATTCCATTCTCTATATGGCAGTCAGACAGCAACTGCTGGTCTGTAATGTGGACAATATTGTTCCGATCGACTCCTGACTGAACCAAGCCATAGGTGTACTGACGGAATCGTGGGTCTACATCAGCCAGCCAGTCTGCCAAGTTATTAGGGTCACATGTGGAGTAGTTGGCATATGTTTTCAGTACACGCAGATCTCGAAAAAACCTGTACAGAGGTTATCAGAGAACTACTATATGTTATGATGATAATACAGTAAAAATGCTTCTATTTTACTTGTTTTAAATTTACATCATAACATTTATTTTAAATTACTTTTTTATTAATTTTCTTTTTTTTATTTTAAATTTCTCAAAATCTAAAAACATAACAGGCTTTCCAGGTTTAAATTTAGTTTTTAAATACCGGATTTTCAATGTGATCTCAGACTTCTGAACCTCACCATATTTAGAGTTGAAATTAAAATTGAATACATACATTTCTGTAAGAATTCTATAATTTTTAGCTTGAATAATTAAAGTTTTTGAACAAAAAAATAGAACTAGCCTCTTACGAGTGAGCCCAGAAGTCATGCCCAGATCCTGGATCAGATCCTGTTCTGTGATATTAAGCAGTAGATCTCCATCCACCTGCAGTTCCTGAGAGATATGGTACACAAAACTCTGATCAAAACCGCAGCTTCAAGAAATCATAATATCCTCCACCATTATCTAAGGTCAGATAAACAGGAAATGGGCGCTTTGTACAAACTTGAAACCGTTCACTGAATGCACTGAAGCCAATCTGCTGCAGCCAGGTCTGCACCTCTCCGCTCTTCCAGTTGGGTACAGATGAAAGGATACGCCTTGGGACGTCTTCGCTCATCATTGTTAAGGCCCGCTTAGCCAAAGAGCAGACGGTGGCGTTACTGGAGTACATGACGATCCTCTTTAGACTCTGAACAGCTCCAATCTCTTGAAATATCTGAGTGGAAAGATCCAGGAAAAAAGTGTACCATTTAATGTAGGAATATTTTATATATTACAGCGCCCTGCATCATATTGACTGAATGAAATACAATACTTGTTTCTTACTAATTTTGGTGTGCTTATTCCAAAAATAGTACCTTTTTTGCTCTAGCACATCAAACTTTCTCACAAAATATGATGTGCATTTCGTACTATTTCTGCTTTCGTTAAACATTTGTGAGGCGAAGACGTCTTATATTATTCCATAATCACAAATCAGAACAAAAAATTGTATCAAATCAGAAATCAGAAAAAACGCCACAAAGACATGATTTTCATCTTCCTCTGAGCCAGGCTACAACTATTTAACCTGAGAACTGATTTTCACATTTATGAATGATTCTGAAGACGTTATTTTATGCATAATGCTGATTTCCAGATTGTTAGTTGAATGATACATTTTGAATACTTATTTATTATTGAATACTTGTAACTTATGATATTTGACTGTTATATATAAAGTTGATGTTTTTATTGATATTTTTGATAACTCGGCATGATTGAATACAAATCAGCAGTATATTTATATAAAATATTATATATATAAATAAATATATATATATATATATATATATATATATATATTGCATAATTATTTATATATTTATATTATACATTATTGCTGTTTTTATGATTTCATATATTATTTATACTAGTGCGTTAATACTTAATAAATCTGCATTAATAAAATAAATATATAATATACATAAATAAATATATATGCATGTTTTATATTTATACATAAAATACTTACAGTATATAAAATAATAAAATAACAAATATATAACTAAGACAATCTCACTCATCAGTAACACAGTGAAAGCATAGAAAACTAAATATAGTGTCTGCCTGACCTTGGTATTACGTTGACGGGACTTGATACTAGTCTCCACGCACAGATAGAACGCGGCGATGCATTTCCCCTCCAGGCGTGTGCCGTCCAGCAGGGGCAGTAAGTGCTGTAGGTCTGCAGCCGTGCGACCTTGCATGCTGTCTGCGCTATCCAATAAATTGCGTGCAGACTCTTCAGGGTCCAACGAGGCGATAAAGGGCTCCACCAGCTCCAGAGTACCAGACTTCACCACTTCTTTCTCTATCTCCTTATTAGCTGCCAGCACAGCCACGGCCAGACAGGCATGGAACCGGATCAGCTCGTCCTCTTTGGAGAACGCCAGTGGGAACAGCCATTCAGCCGCCTGCTTTTCAATCATCAGACGCTGGCAGCGGTGCCCACCGTACATGGCGCAGTTTGCCAGGGCTACGGCACAGTGCCGCAATACAGTTGAGTCTGTACCACGGCACCAGTACAGGAGGGTGTCCAGTGCTCCGTTAGTGATGAGCTGTGCGGATGTCTCCTCTGTGTGTTTAAACATGTGCTCAAGGATGCCCGACACGCTCCGTGCCAGCTGGGCATCCTCCTGCTCACGGGTCAGGTTCAGGATGACCCCAAGCCCCATACGTGCCACATAATCCCTGCAGAGAAATACAAAAACAAGCATTTAGAAGAATTCGGATGCATATAAGCCTTTTGATGTGGCTTTAGGGCATATTTATACACCCCCCTGCAGCTGTGGCATAACTATGGTATAACTATATTACCCTGTCAGATGAAAGCAAAGCAAGTTTGATGTATCTTTTCAATCACTTTGAACATCTAAGCTCCCATCAGAGATGAAAAACTTTACTCTCATCTTGATTATTTTTTTGTCCTGTAGTTTTTGGTCTCTTTATTTTACTTTTTATTATTATTATTTTATTGTTTGTTAGTTAGTTTGTATTTATATGTATATTTTTTGTTTGTTTGTTTCTTTCTTTCTTTATATTCCTTTTAGAACAAATTCAGCCCTGTCTATAACTATATTAATATTAATATTGCACATAAGAGTGCACAATTGACAGTTAAGCATCGATTTTGAGTTAGGATGCGGAGAAGTAAAATTACAGCTATAAGCAACAATAAAATCTGTAAAAAGTTAACATCGAATTGCAGGGCTATATTTAATTCTAATTTTCTTCAATTAATTCTGACTTTTCATCAAATTAAAGTTTATTAGAACTGAACATATTTACAGAGAACAAAAAGTCGTAGCTTCATCCTGAATTCATGTTCATCAATCACTCTCAACTTCTGGCTTCCCATATAAACTGTCCACTGTATGCACAAATTATTGACATGCAGCAGAAAGCACCTCAAAGGCCTTCTGGTTAGTTAAAAAGAATATGATATCCCAGGACAGTTATTTTATCTACATCTTTCAGGGAGTATGATTATTTTCTGCATAGCATTCCATGCTTAAACTGATAACATCACCTTTAATTTTTATATTCTTATACCAAAAAACTTATATTCTTACGAAAAAAAATTTTTGAACAGTATATCTAATTTAATATAATTTTAAACCAAATAAACTGTATGTAAAATGCTTGTGCCATTTTGTTTGATATTATGACCAATAAAATGACATTCATTCATATTTAACCGTGACTTACTTGTCCAAATACATTTTAGGGCCTATATGAACAACACTTTATCAAGAATGATCCTTACCTGTTTTCTGAGACCAATATTTGCTCAAGGAGCTTGGCAGACTCATATGTGATTTCTACAGCAGGTGTCTGCAGCAGCTGCAAGAGCAGCTCCAGACCCCCATCCAGCCGGATCCTGTTACAGATCTCCTCTGCTACCTGTCGGCCCACTGTGGGCAGGACCCAGGCCTCCTCAACCAGCTGGAAAGTCTCAGCAATGGCCCGGCGGGTCTCCTCCACATCTCCAGTGTCTTTCGAAGACTTGAGGGTTTTGATGGCGGAGCGCAGCGCGGGGAGAGAGCCGTCCAACACGGCCTGGACATCGGTGCTGATCCCCGGAGACACAGCCCTGGGGCCAGAGCTCGTCCTCCGGTTGTGTAGCCGATTACTGACATATTCAGGAACCGTGAGTCTGTCGGTGTTAAACATGGAGAAATAACGGCTAATCTTGCTGAGACAAACGAGGAGAGACAAAAGCATCTACCAGCTGTTTCAGTTCTGATGTTTCTTTGTCTTTCAGCTGTGACAGAAATTATCGCGTCGCCGTCATTACCAAGCAAATCATTAATGTCTAAAGCGTGGGAAACAGTTTAATTCATTAGCTGTGACCGTTTACACCAAACCACGTGATCCTCCTGATGTCTGAAAAATAACAATAAACACAAATGACGTAAGAGCACTGGAAAAGCTTTTAAGATACGCTTTAAGAATCCAAAAGGCTTGTTTAAAAACCATCAAATAACAAGATGAAGCTGTCAGAATGACCTGATGTTTTAAGACAATTAGACATTAGCCGGTTTGTATCGCTGGCAATCGATTAGGTTTTGTCAGACAAAGACGACTATTTCCACTGTCCTTTTGCCACCCTCCTGTGAAAGCCAACTGAAGCGATGCTTATTCTTAAATAAAACACTGTGGTGCCGTTATATTTGAAATAAAGTCAAGATTGTTGATAATGAATCCTCAAGCATCCTCAGCGTCCGTTTACAGACCCGCCCAGAGTGTCTCACAAACTAGAAACGGAGAATCAACCTCAGCATCATAGTGCCGCTTTAGTTCAATGCCTCCTAGTGGACAAAGACTGTATGCAATGTTAGCTTTTTTGTAACATGTTTATTGTATTTCTGCCTAAATACCATAGCCTCAATATATTTTTTATTTAAAAAAATAAAAATAAAAATAAATATATATATATATATATATATATATATATATATATATATATATATACATATTTTAAAGTTAGTTTTAGCCAAAACTAAAAATGGGGAAAAATCTCTTTAAAATTTAAATTAAATTGCCAGAAAAAGTCTATAGGCTAAGCTTGTTGCAGGGGATATCACAGCTTTTAACTCTGGGTTATGAAGCCTTGCTTCAGAGCACAGTGTAATGTGTTAAAATGTTACGTCGAGTTGTTTAGCTACAGACAACCAATCATAAAGTGCCTCACTGATAATCTCATTAAATATTCATGAGGTTTGTAGAGCCGCATTCATGGCGACACAAGCAAGTACTGAAAAGGGCTCTTCTTTAATTTTATTCCTCCAGTCAGTGTTATTTTACGTGTTCGGAAGGAACCAATAAGCAAGAAATATGCAAATAGGAATGGTAAACTAGGGTTTACAAATCTACATTTTGAAATCTAACTTTACTTATTCATGTACAACGATTGTTTGTTAGCAGTTGTGTAAGGTGATGTCTGTGTGGACGCTGACAGGGTACAGAATGGTGTTTATGGATCTATTAATCATTTACTTTTCACAGAGGTCAAAATGGTTATTTTCCCCCAAGTTTAAGCAATAAACTCCCACATTAGTTTAGCAAAGGACATGGTGGACTTTGTTAAACAGACTATATCTTACATTTTGAAAGTTGCGAGCAAGCATTGTTTCCTTCTATACCTTGATCACTCAAAAACAGTGTAACCCACAAAACACATTCAAAGTCATTTTGACCTGAATAAGTAATATTATTAATCAACTTAAATGAAACAATGTTGCATTATAGTGCTCATAAAACAAACTTTTCATATTTTTATTATCAGATTGCAAAAATTCAAGTTTGGTTTTAATGATTACAGTTAAACAAAGACAAAAACATATTGCACATAAGTTCAAGTAAACAAAAGCTGGTGAGTGACCTCTGAGTCTATTGATTCCTGTAGCCCTGACGGTCTCAGTTCTTCAGTCACATTCACTGTGAGACACCAGGATGAGACTTTTTCTGCTGCTAGGACTGATTTCCTTCACATATGCGGCCGAAGGTAAGAACACTTACTTTCTTATAAGATTTTGATATACATTTTCTGTGTTATCTTGGAACTGTGCTCTTTTTCCTGTTAGAGTTGTGTATTGAACGCTGTGAAAATGGGTTTGACCCCACCAAGAGCTGCCAGTGTGACTCTTTGTGCACATACTACAAGAGCTGTTGCAAAGACTATGAATCCTTATGTCGTATTAGGAGTAAGTTTACCAAATTGGATTCTTAAACTCCATTTAAACAAATCAAAACTAAACGTGAAATGCAGTGAACAAAACAAGTGGATGAGAAACTGTTCTTGTTGCAGCTCGTGGAGACACCTTTCCTTCTTACCCGGAAGATGATTATGATGAGGAAGCAAACAGCACAGCGGTGCCAATCAGATCCAGATCACAGCGCAAAATTTTGACCCCATCTCCTCCAACCTTTGCTGAAATATTTAGCCTATTAACACCAGCTTCACATGTCATGGATTCAACGTTAAATAATAACCCAACACCAGAGATTGCCACTGCTGCCACTCCAACTACACAATTCGGATTAGCCTCCACCATTAAGAACCCAACCACAACGCCACACACGACCTCGACTGCTGAACCCAAACCAACAAAAGCCAAAGACCCTGACGCTGAGGTCTGCAGCAGCAGACCCTTTGACTCCTTCATGCAGCTCAAAAATGGCTCTATACACGCATTCAGAGGTAAGTGGCTTACAGCAAAGAAGAAAAAAATGTGAATATTATACAAAATTATTTTATACTTCATTTAGGCTGATTTTTGAGAGTAATATAAAAATGTACATATTAGTAGAATTTTTTAAAACAATACAAAATGGTTAAGTAGCAGTGTTATTTCATTGTCATTGAGATACCATTAGTTTTTATTAATATGTTGAATTAGGTATTATTTTTATATTTTCAATTTTTATTTTAATCTTAGTTAAAGTTGCAATCATTTTATTGTGTTTTTGTAATTTTTTATTAGTTTTTAGTTTATTATTAAATTATTAGTTAAATAATAATTTATTAAATAATTTTATTAAAGTTTATTAGTTATGAGTTTAATATTAGTTAATCATGTCTATATAGTTTTATTACTTTGTATTTCAGGTTTAGTCATTTTAGTACATCATTTAAACTAAATGAAAATGATAAATGTTGCTGTTAACAAAATGTTTTATTTTACTTTTATTTAAATTTTATTTTATTTTTATTTTATTTCAAAAGGTTTATTTTATTATAAGTAACAAAAATGTTTTTATGGCTTTAGTTTTAGTTGACTATAATAACTGGAAAGTAGGTAAAAGGAAAATAAAAGATCAAACAAAAAAAAAAAGCAATACAAATTTTAAAAAGTACTGCAGTATTACTGAAATTATACTGTTACGGTGATGAATATGTGTTCTTATTATTATATTTATTTATTCATTCTTTTTTTTTTTTTTTTTTTTACACACATTTTTTTCTAATTTAAAATGTGATATGCTTGTCTACCAGGACAATACTTTTTTGAGCTTGATGAGAAATCAGTATTACCGGGGTACCCAAAGCTCATTGAAGACATCTGGGGAATAAAAGGTCCAATAGATGCTGCTTTCACTCGCATCAACTGCCAAGGAAAGACATACATCTTCAAAGTATGGATGAGCTCACATTTATATCTGTAATTTAAACAATTTACAATTTGAAGCACTTTCACATACAGTGTGAAATGTTTCCCTTTGTTATTTACAATATAATAAATAGTCACAATTTATTTTAATTTATTAAAATCAGAGTTAATCAGAATTATTTAACCTGTTTCACTGAATAATTGTAAATGACAATATTTTGCTATATTATTCCCAGGGTAATAAATACTGGAGGTTTGAAGATGGAGTACTAGACGAAGATTTCCCACGAGAAATATCTGTAGGATTTGAGAAAATACCAGACCATCTGGATGCTGCCTTTGCCATTCCTGCTCACAGCCATCATGGAAAAGAGAAGGTTTATTTTTTTAAAGGTTTGTGCTTAACCAAAAAAAATGCATCTAGATTTCCTTCCATGTTCATTTAACTTTACTAAACAAAGCATACGTTCCTTCTTTCTAGGAGACCAGTATTATCAGTATGAGTTCAAGCACCAGCCATCCCATGAGGAGTGCATTCAGATGTCATTGAGATCTCCCTCAGCACTCTTCCGCAGATATACTAACATTTACTACGACCGATGGGTTGAGCACTTCAACCAGCTCTTTGGTGGAGGTAATACTTTTTTAGAGGAAGCTATCTATGAACCTGAGAAAACTTCCATAATACAACTTTAAATTACTTTCTTCCAGCCCAAAGTCATCACGGTGGCCATCACTTCATCAACAAAGACTGGATTGGCATCAAATCTCCTGTGGATGCTGTGCTAGCCGGCAGACTCTACGTCACTCCGAGATGGCCCAGCAGAAGGCGTCAGGACAGAAATCGGCAGGATTGGGACCAGCAGTGGGGCCAACGGTATGGGCAGCAGTGGGACCAGCGTTATAGGCAGCAGTGGGACCAGCAGCGAGGCTCCAGGAGCAGACAGAATAGGTCACCATATTGGGAGACTATGGCTGAAAGGGGCATCAGCATTGGACAGGAGTTCGCTCAGAGGTTTGGACAGGACAGGTGGCAAGACCAGGACAGACGCAGAGACTATTATCATAGACAAAATGACTATGATTATGACTACAGATACAGACCTTCTGAAGACATCGGCTATGACATACTGCACAGAAGTCAGCCTTTACAGAGTGTCTACTTCTTCAAAGGAGGTACTTATATGACATGATTATATTATATTTTTCAAAGGAGGAACTGAAATAGATATGATTATTTAATATTATATCCAAAATTCTGTCATGAAACTCTAGATAGCGCAGGCTGATAGGTTCTAACTCATTCTGACATAATGACATCATTATTCACATGGCGCAGCTGATTGTTTCATTTCATATCAGCAACCAATGAGCTTGCTGCTCAACATTCAAATACTCAGCTAGTGCTTGCTGTAGCAGTTGCAGTGCGCTTCAGAAACCCTTCACCTTCCCCAGCTCCACCTGTATAGATCTACTACTGGGTGATTTCATGTATGTTATATGTGGGGTTTATTTCATATATATTATATGTGCAGCAGCAGTATTTCTTACATGCTCACAGCAGCATGTCTATGGATGTATTGGCAATAACAAGTCTTGGTGCTTGCTCTGCCGCAGCAGCAGCAGCGTAGCAGATCTGTTCCGCCAAGACGAAACATATTAACACTGAATGTGTATTCCAAGAGTTGTCATGACAGAAATTATATTATTCAAAGGAGGAACTGAAATCAACATGATTATTTAATATTATAATATATTATATTCAGAATCAAACTTTTTCTTTACAGATATGTACTACAGAGTGAATCTCCGAACGAAGCGAGTTGACTATGCAAACCCTCCATATCCAAGACCTATTGGAAAATACTGGCTTGGTTGCAAAAATAAGCCAGGAGCAGAAAAGAGATGAGACCAACTGTAAAAGACATTTAATAGTATTTATCATACAAGAAAAATAAGCAAGATTTGTACGGTCAAAGAGAAGTTCATCAGTAGGCCCTTTTAGAATCTCTCCACAAATAGAATGACATTCATAATGTTACTAATCTAGTCACTAATCTACTCGATATACCTAATTGTTGTGTTGATTAATTATGCTCAATGGACACCATGCAATTTTTAGTCTCAAACATCTGAAATAAATAGACATATGAATATTATCATAGAATTATACTCTGATTTTCATTGAGAATGAAAGTAATTGCATGAGAGGAATAACATTTTGTACTGATGCTTACAAAAGCCTAAAGTTGCTATGAGCTTCGCAACAGCTTTATTCAACAGCAATCCTTGAATAAACAGCAATGTTTTTTGATGTAAAAGTCATTTTTTTGTAATGCAAACATCAATTAGGTTATGTGTTTGAAGGATATTAACAAAAATTCTTTCTGAAAAAAGGTTTTAGCTTTTTCAGCACAGTAAAACGGTGTGTCTTGTCATTTTTGCTGCCAATAACCAGTTTCATTTACATTTCCAGTCAGTGTTTTGGCAAAGTGCATCCATTTATTGTGGTTTCTTGCTCTTTCCAAAGAAAACACTAAGCTTACTGCCAATTGAATTCATTTACATCACACCAAGTAATCAGTGTCATGCTGCCAAGAACAGCTTCGCTGTAGTGATGCATGTAAAGACTGATCCTTATTTATCATGTATAGAAAAAACATAGATGTCAAAAACCAAGGCATGCAATTACACAGAAACTTATACAGCCCTAAGAGAAAAAGCTCTTAGAGAAGAGAAAAACCAGTAAGTATCTGTCAGGTTACTTCAAGACGTCTATTTTTTTTTTTTTTTTTTTTTTTCAAATTTTTATGGAAGTTATTTCATGCATAATTGCTGCAGGGTTCATATCTTGGCTCAGGATTAATCTACACTACCGTTCAAAGGTTTGGGGTTAAAAACTGTGAAATATTACAATCTAAAATAGCTTTTTTTCTATTTGAATATATTTTAATAATGAATTTTCAGCATCTACTACTCCAGTCTTCAGTGTCACATGATCCTTCAGAAATCATTCTAATAGCCTGAATTGCTTCTCAAGAAATACTTATTATAATCAATGTTTTAGACAGTTGTACTACTTAATATTTTTGTGGAAACCATGATATTTAAAGTTCAAAAGAACAGCATTTATTGAAAAAATAGATTTTTTTAACAATGTAAAAGTCTTAACTGTTACTTTTGCTTAAATTAGTGCGTCCTTGTTGAATAAAAGTATTAATTAAAAAAGGAACAAATCTTACTGACCCCAAACTTTTAAATGTAAATATAGGTAGATACATCAGTTACTCAAGGGGTTATGAGGACAACATCTTGATAAAATACTTTTAAAAGGTATTTAAAAATAAGCAAATTTCTTTAAACTAAAAAGTAACGTTAATAGACATTATGATAGGGAATATACAAACAAACAAAGCAATTTTCTATGCAGATATGTTTATGCAGTTTATGCAAAACCTACATACAGTCCTTAAAAACTTAAAGGGAAATATTGCCCTTTAAATCATTAACTTTACGATTCAGGAATATTACGAATTCTTACATAAACATTCTCATAATTTGGCTCATTTTCTGCTTGGTCCACAACTGTCCCATTAATAATAATCTTTGAAGATGTGGAAACCCCATCAGACGGAGCCACAGTCTCATAAGTGTGCTCTGTCAGAGTGTCTGTCTCACAAACTACTTCAGTGTCTTGTTCCACCTCCAAACTATGGAGCGGATCACTCTCTGGAACACTTTTTAAAATGGAGGACAGTGGCCTCTTGGGGGTGCTGTTCTCCTGAGGAAAGTCTGTTGCCCCGACTGTGCAGGGAGAGCTGAGGGAGTTGTGTTTCCTGCGACTAGGTTTCCTCATGACCACCTCTGATTGGTTTGACCCAGCAGCTTGCTCCCACACACTGGCCCGCGCTCCCAGTTTCCTCCGCGGTGGCTTGGCGATCGCCTGCCCCCTTCCTTTGGGCTGGGTGGCCTCCTCTTTTTGTCTCTGTAGGCTGCCCAGCCTGCGCAGCATTGCCTGAACGGGCCCTTCTGAGGGGGGCTCTTGCTTGGCCATCTTTTGGGTCTTACCCACAGTCACATATACAGTTGTTAACTTGTCTGAATCTGCATCCTGACCGCTATCTGGCACCTGGGCGTTCTTCCTGGTATTGGAAAGTGTACGTCGTCTCCCGCTGGGCACATTGAGGTGAGCCCTTAGAGGACCAGAACTATATCTTTCTGAGTCAGTTTGTGATGTTTCAGATGCAGCTGCTTGCTCCTCAGAGGAGATGGTCTCCTCGTTGTTTTTCTCTTCTTTTTCTGTTTCTGTTTCACTGTGGTTCCCCTGTCCTCCTTGCAGGACAGAGATCATCAGCACACCCCAGGCCTTGGGTTTCCAGCTAGTTCCTGGCAGATCTTGGGTTGAGCTATGGCGCTCTTTAGGACTGAACTTTGTGCCCTCTGCAAAAGAGACTGAAGGACGTTTGGATTTGGCAATGCTGGAGGTACGAGGGATACCAAAATCTTGTGACATGTCCTCACCGCTGAAGGTTGATGGGTCAGGGAAGAAATTACACTTAGAGTTTAGCTCCTGAAGCTCTCCACCAGCCACAGTAAGAACATCTGTGAGAGAATCAGACGTTTATTATGAATCATTATATTCAAGAATACACTGCAGCTGAATATGGCACAAATCAGATTTTTTTGTTCCCTCACAATGAGACAGATTTTTTTTTTTTTTTGACAATGTAAAATTTATCATAATAAATTTGACATTTTCTTGCAGTGTGACTTTAGTGTGAACAGTCAGAGGTGGATTCTAAAATAGTAATAGTTTAATAAAGAAATTAGTCCTTTTATTCAGCGAGGATGCATTAAATTGATCAAAAGTGACCGTAGAAACACAAAAGATTTCCATTTCAAATAAATGTGGTTCTTCTGAACTTTCTTTTCATCAAAGAATACTAAAAAATATATTTATCAAGGTTTCCACAAAAATACTAATTAGCACAACTGTTTTTAACATTGATAATAATAAAAAAATATTTCTTGAACACCAAATCAGCATATTAGAATGATTTCCGAAAGTTCATGTGACACTAATGACTGGGGTAATGATGCAGAAAATTCAGCTTTACCAATATAGGAAAAAATTACATTTTAAATATAATAAAACAGACAACATTTTAATAATATTTCACAATATTACTATTTTTATAGCATTTTTGTTAAAAAAAATGTAGCCTTGGTGAGCATAAAATACTTATTTTAAAAACACCTTACTGACCCCAAACTTTTGAACGACAGTGTGTTGAATGGTACAGATTACATTAAATATAAGAATGAAAGTCTTAGTGTTCTTTAATATCATATTTAATAATATAGTAATATTTACTATTATTAATATATTAAATTATAACATTAAATATCATTCATACCTCACAATAACAACTAAAAAGTGCAGCCAAAGCAAAACTCTAGCTGCTGCAATATCTACAGAGTAAAAACGACACAGAAAGAGTGTGAAACTAGAAATATAACTGTTGTACCTTCCCTGGGTGGTTCACAGTAGATGGCCTCTCCTTCATCATCAGTTTCAAATGAATCAGTCACCCAGCCGGACGATGGCTGCTCAATGAAGCTATGGTTAAATGTGAGCTCAGGATCATGATGAGAGACTGAAGACACAGCAGAGAACATTGAAAGTTCACCAAAACACAATCTCACTTCCGTATGTTTCTCAGTAACAGCTGCAAATGAAAATAGGCACATTACCTGTAACCCTGGGCAAACCAGATGACCAAAGTGTAATGCACGGCATTGCTGAACCCATGTTGGCCAGCACAGTATAAACATGATGCTTCATGCGGACTGCAGGACTGCCATCTCCAATCACCACTCTGGATGACAGATTTAGCAGATTTTTTTATTGTTTGCTAAATAAAAATACATTTTATATTATATCAGCTTCCAAAAAACAAATTCATACCCTTCCTTCCCTTCGACGGGCCGCCCACAACAGCAGCAGCAGAACAACAAGGCAAGTATTAAAATGCACAAGGGAATCAAAAGCCCTCCTAAGAGACCTGCCCTGCTACCTAGCAGACAAACACAAAAAAACGTGATGAAGGGGATACGGATACCAGCTGTGAAACCAAATGTAGTGTCTGGACATACTGTTTGGACAAGCTCCTGTGGCTGGATAGCAGGCATGATTCCCACAGTCACATATAGAGGAGCAGTTGATGCCATACAGGTTAGGAGGACATGTGCTGTTACAGCTACAACAGAGATTTAACAGTGAGGGACACTTGTTTGACTCTTGCACCAAGTTAAAAACAACCTATAAATACCACTGTACCCTCACCTCTCACCCTGGAAGCCAGGAAGACAAATGCAACTTCCTGTCACATGGTCACAGTGGCCGTGATGGCAGGTTTTACACAGGAAGCGACAGCCATCTCCGTATGTACCATCTATGCAGGGTTTGTCACATCTGCAGAGAAGGAGAATCCCAAAACAAAGTCAACTAAAAGGTGTTGAAATTTAAGGAGCTAAGCAGGTAGAAGATTCAATTATACACACAAGAAAAAAAATATGTACACTGGCCCCAAAATGTGTTTAGGACAATTAAGTCATGCTTAAAATAAATTTAATTGCTGTAGATAATAATGTTTAGACTTTAAATTAGGTATTAGCATTCCAATTTTGTTCAATTCTGATTCACAAGTGCTCAATTTGATTCAGAGTGTCATGATTCAGTTCCTATTAATTTTGGAACTTTTCAGTTGTAATGTCAATTTTTCTTAAATATTGAAAGAAATACTCTCTCTGGTGCTGTAAATTATGTTGTGCAGTGTTTTAGACTGATTTAAACCTGTAACTCATCTTTTTTAACTATTCATTAAACAGACTGGCTCATAAGAGTCATTTATTCGTGAATGGGACACTGGTTGCACTGTATTTTGTTGATTCTCTAAAAAGAACCAGTTCATAAGAGTCATTTGTTCATGAATCAGACTACACTGCTCATATGTATGTTTCTGATTCACTAAAAAGAACCGGCTCATAAGAGTCATTTATTTGTGAGTCACACTACACTAGTCATGCTGTATGTGGTTGTTTCACTAAAAAGAACTAGCTTATATGAGTAATTTGATTTGTGAATCGGACAACACTTTTCACATTGTAGGTCAAAGGTCTGTCATCTAATATAATTAAGTGCAGCCACTTTTAACTGCCCTTTTTAGAACACTGCAGTTTGCCACGATATGAAAGACAATAGGGTGTTTCCTTTCAGAACTGAATCCCAATAGATCTGTACCTCGGTCCAGTCCAACCAGGATCACAGTGTAAGCACGCTCCAGTTTCCGGGTCACATGAGTCCATGTTTCTGCAACGCGGACAAACCTCTCTGCAGCGATGGCCATAATAACCTGCAGGACAGGGCTGGTCACAGCGAGTGCCATTCCAACCTGGTGCACAGGCATCACACAGACCGTCCTGTTTAGAGCAAGACCTGCCTCCTTCACAGTGTCCACAGCTACATGTACACAACATGGAAAAGAGAACAGACATAATGGATGAACCAAAAAATCATGTTTATGCTGAATAATAAAACAATGATTTTAAAGGAAACTTTAAATAATAAATTCATATATTTGCGTGCATTAATAATCATTCAGAAATCATTCTAATATGCTGATTTTCCACTCAAGAAACATTTCTCATTACGTTGAAAACACTTGTGGTGTTTAATCTTTTTGTAAAAACTGTAAAAACATTTTTTTCAGGATTCATTGATGAATAGAAAGTTCAAAAGAACTGCATTTATTTGAAATATAAATATTTTGTAATGTCATTAATGTCTATACTCTATCAAATGCTTGGATCAATTTAATGCACTCTTTCTGAATAAAATCATAATCAATATATACTATTTCTTTAATTTTGCCTTTTCACTAACCTCTCCTTACAGCCTCTGCCATATTTTCCACTGTCACAAGGCTCATTGCAGAACGGCTCTTTGAAACCCGGATAGCACAGACAGGTGCCAGTTTGCAGGTCACAGTCGGAATTGCTGAGATTACAAATGCAACGGCGATCACATGATGGACCCCACCAGCCATGCTGGCACTGACAGGCCCCTGTGCGCTGCTGGCAAGAAGACACATAGCAATTGCATCGCAGGCTGCACTTCTGGCCCCAGTAGCCATTGTGACACAGGCAACGTCCCGTGGCTTGGTCACAAGTGGATGTGGCAAGATGGCACTGACAGGTTTTGGAGCAAGTGGATGTCCACCAGCCCTCCTCACAGGTGCAGTTGCCATAGACAGGGTCACATTTCCCATGACGTCCACATTTGCAGCTGTTTTGGCACAGGTTGCCCCAGCGGTTAGGCAGGCAGGAGCACTCACCAGTGACTGGGTCACAGACCCCATGAGGGTGACAGGAACAGAGCTCTCGACAATCCGGACCCCAAAATTCAGGAGGACAAGCTGTGGAGAATAAAGAATTCAGATCCATAATAACTAGATATGCAATACTACATGTATAGTCAACAATATGAATATAGCAAATAATATGAAAATTATGTGCGACATACATATCTCAGAAAGAAACATTTATCCAGTGTTGTTTTGCCAAAGATATTTAGTTCTGGTCCTCAAATTTGAGGCTGAGCGCGGAATACATCAGTAGCTGGCAACAAACTAGTGTCTATGGGTGAGTCATTGAATCATTCATTCAACCAATACGTTCAAACTCATGAACGCCACTACTGTGTTAGTGATGGGTGCTTTTGAAGCACTGATTATTTTTGAATCAGTTTGCTGCTTTTCTCTTGCAAAGTCATGTGATTTTAACAAATTAGGCAACATTTCAAACCATCGTTGAACATATGATTGAGTGTCTAATAGTTAAAGGTTTTAGAATTTAGGTTCCGTTTAGGTTCATTTTTAATGAAATTAATTTTAATACTTATGCATTTGCAAAAAGAAGAAATATATTTAATTGTGCTTTTGTGAAAACTTTTGCAAGTGGTTTGGGCAATCCATGTTGGAGATGAGTTTTCGTTGCATTTTTGACCAGTAGGTGCCGCTAGACAGTGTGTTTTTCGAATTCGACACTGATTCAAGAAAGAAATTGATTCAAGGTTTCAAAGCTTCGGATTCAGCTTTAGATTTGTTTGGAACTATTTTGTTCGTCGGAGGAAAAACAAACAAAGTAACTGGCATAATTGTCTAAAAATGTAAGTTACTCAGTTTTAAATTCTTGTTTAGATAAAGCAATATCAGGCTTGCTCGTGTGGTATTGTTTAAATTTATAACCTAAAGGTCAGACACAGCTGTACAATTGCAGAAGGCAGTCCTGAAACCAGAAACTCAACGATATTACTCACGGGTTTTGCACTGGTACCCGTAAAATCCAGGTTTACATCGACAAAGTCCAGGATAAACACACACTTCATCCTGCAGACAGGCCCTTTCTCCCTCACAGAGGGCTGAGAAAACAAAAAGATAGTTTACACACAACAGCACCTGAAACACCAACTAAAAACTGCTGACATCTGCAGCCCCAAAGCAAGCAAGCCTTTTGTGTCATCAATAAAATAACAATGTATCGTTTTGTATTTTGTATTACATCAACAGATGGCATCAATACTCACGGACAGTGCATTCATCACCTTTCTGGCCCCATCCAGAGCAACATATGGGAGATGAATCCCTATTGAGAATATAGCAGACATTATAGAATGTATTGAATCTATACTGACATAATATATAAAACGTTTATAGGTTATTAAAGAGACACATAAAATTGTATAACGTAAGAAACATAGAAAAGACAAATCACAAATGACATCTCTTAAATATCTCAATTGTTTCTCCCTGACAGCAATGAGATTCAGAGGAAAATTTAGTAATTTAGTCTCCTACTGGTCATTTTTTGTCCTAATAAAAATACCATAGAGTTTCAAAGGATATCTCAACAATATCTCAAGATGACCTCAAATCGTATCATGTCAAATTCCTTCAAAACTTTAAAATGTTCTTGAAAGACACACTGATCCACATTAATTTTATAGCTCTATACTACAACTGTATGTCAAAAAATTGACACATTTACTTTTATTTTTCCTTAAGAATTTATGGAGAAACATCTGAGACAAAGATACGTCAGTACCTGACACTGAGGCAGACGTTTTCCCCGGTTGGAGAGAGTCTCTGAGCTGAGCATTGGACACACATGAGCATCAGTCCAAATGAGGTCAGAAAGGTGTCCATCCCCTCTGGACCGACCAAAACCGTACCTCCTCTCCTACCACAGCACCGGTACAGGTTAGATCTGTACTTCTAGAACAAACAAGATCCAGTCTGGTCTCTATAGCAAAATGGACTCTCCAAATCCCTTTTTTTTCCTCTGCAAGTTTCCTGAGGAAGGAAAGCCAGCTTCCTCTAATTCAATAAGCCACTGGTTGTTTAAAGACAAAATCAAGGCCCAGAATTTTGTGGGAGGTGTTGGGTATTTTTCATGGTCAGTGTGTCTGCCAACATTTTCTCATCCTTACCAATTACTTTTATACATTAAATTAGAAATTAAAAAAAAAAAAAAAAATTGTACTTACTATAGATTGCCTTTTTGTTCGGAGATCAAAAATCACACAAATGTCACAATAACACCTCTGGATTTTATTTAGCCTTATAGCACTTTCCAGTAACAAACATTTTTACAAAAATAAAGTACACTAGTAAAAGGTCAATACGGGACTCATTAACTTTTATTTCCGAAGGTCCAAAGATAAACAGATGAGTCACAGACAGCTAAGGAATATGGCATTCAGCTACAGGCCTTTGAAACATACGGGCACCCATTATCTCTAATTTCCTTCGGAGGAAACACAGACTTCCTCTCAATCAGGGAACACCTTAAGACTCATACAAAGTAGATTTGAATCACGTCCATACGTTTTTGCCTCTTTTTTCAACAATACAGCTATGTGACACACACTTCTGATCAGTTGAATGGCTGAAGAGGGCAAAGTGCCAACTCATTAAAAGGGTAGTTCACCAATAAAAAGAAACATTCTGTCATTATATACTCACCCCAACATTCTTCAGAATATATTATTTTGTGTTCTGTAAAAGAAAGTAAGTCATACAAGTTTGGAACAACATGAGAGTGAAATTTTCAGATAAAATTTTTGACCAATGCATCTTTTTTCTTACATGATTACATGATTTTTTTTAACATCAGGTTGACATAATCATGGACATCTCCACCAAATTGACTTGACATTAATAATATCATATGTTGGTTGCCAATATTAAAATATTTCTATTTAAAAACATGCAAAATATCCTTAAAATAGATACAAAATGGATACTTTTTAGGGACAGCTAAGAAAATATACTGGAAGAACATGAATACAAAATACTCCAATGCCCCCTAGTGACATAAAGTGTGATAGTGATGGCAATACAATGTCAGTATCTTTGGTTAAAATTCATATTAAATATACTCTCTATAAAAATAGCTGCTATAATTCTCTGTAGCTTCCATCCAGACATCTATAATATAATGCCAGGTGTATTATGATTATCAACACACTGCAGATCATTCCCATGTTTTTAAGTGCACCAGTCTGCGGTCATTTGCACCACCAAGTGAAATGACAATAATGATTGTGTCAAACCCTTCTACTCGTCCCTTCCAAGTCAATTTCCCGCTAAACAGCTTATTACAGGTAGCCTTGTCCCAAATGCATGCCACTGGTTAAGCCATAAGTGGACATACTGGGTCCTGAAACAGCAATGTTTTGAAATTGCCACAAAACCATCGTTTACACTCTTTGGAAAATCAACAAAATGTATTACTAACAGTTGTCTTTGCATATTAAACTCGGAAAGGAGAAAGTGAAAAAAAAAAAATGACAGTTATTCTTTAACTGTATATACAATAGTGTTCAAAAGTTTGGGGTCAGTAAGATTTTCTCTTTAAATTATTACTTTTATTTAGCAAGTACGCATTAAATCGATTAAAAGCAACAGTAAAGAAACCATTACAAAAGATTTGTCTTTCAAATAAATGCTGTTCTTTTGAAATTTCTATTCATCAAAGAATCCTGAAAAATTGGAAAACAGTTTCCACAAAAAAATTAACCAACACAACTGTAATAATAATAAGAAATGTTTCTTAAGCACTATATCAGCATGTTAGAATGATTTCTGAAGGACCATGTGACTGAAGACTGGAGTGAAATTCAGCTTTAAAGGGTAAAAATTACATTTAAAAATATATTTAAATTAAAAATAGTTATCTTAAAATTACAGGTTTTTTACCAAATAAATGCAGCCTTGGTGATTAAAAGAGACTTTTTTCAAAAACATTAAAAACTCTTACTGACTCTAACTTTTGAACGGTAAACAACAAAAAATAACTGTATATGACTGACACAATCTGATCTCATCTTTAGGTCATCTGTGACACTGCGTGAACATCAGGCACAAATCTAGCTATCAGCTAAATTAACAAAAGCCAAGTGCTGAATGATTTTATACTGAGAAAAAGGCCTGCTTAGGCAACAGCTATTAAAATACTATGTTTGTATAACCAAAGAGTAGTCCGTTCTCTGGTTTGAAACCTAAATGAGACGAAGAACATATTTTGAACTTCTCTCTTCCAACAGAGTTAAAGATGAGTGGCAGTTGCAGTGGTGGTGGTTCTCAAGAGGAGCTGAGGGTCTGTGTCTCCTCCTCGCCTCCCTGCTCATCTGGATCAAGGATTTCCCATGTGGAGCTGGATGTCGGAAGGCCGGAGGGCTGGGAAACAGAGCTCCTAGTAAGACTGGACCGTGTCAGGAGACCAAATCTAAAGGTTTGAATCAGAGGAGATAAGAGAGCTTTCCATCACTGATAGAAGAATGACAGGGGGATGTCTTTTGTAGGAAGTAGTTTAGTAGCTAGGCTACATGCTCAGTTACTGAAGTTACTAAGCCAAAGAGAGAAATGTGATTAAGAGATCTCTAAAATCAGCTTAGGGTTTCACCAAGAACATATAGTATGAATGCTGTCAAGAGCCAAAATATACAGCTGCTATATCTGTATCACACAAATTACTACACACTATACACAGAGAATTATTTAAAAAATGTGGAATACATGAGGCTGTCAAACAGAAATAAATAGTTTTAATACTTGAAGTTTCTGTGTTTTTCCCTTCATACATTTAAAGGGAAAGTTTAAGAAGACTATGCAATCCAACCTGCCCCACAAGCTACACTGCAAAAATGTCTGTCATGTAACATAAAAATGCAGTAAGAAATGCAAATAAAAAATGTCAATGTAAAACGATTTCTGTCAGGTAACCCAAATGTAATTGTAAACCCAAACTGTTACAAAAAATGTATATGTAAAATAAAAAAATGTATGTCAAGTAACAGAAAAATGTGGTAAGAAATAGAAACAAAAAAATGTGTAAATGTAAAAAAAAAAAAATGTCTGACAGATAATCTAAAAATGTGGTAAGAAATGTAAACAAAAAATGTACATTTAAATATGCCTTTCTGTAAACCTATAAAAGCGGTAAAAAACAAAATGTAAATGTAAAAAAATTAAAAATGTGATATCTAAATTACCTTTGGTAACAAAATTTAATGTCTGAATATTCTTTAATATGGAATCATTCTTCAGAATGAGTCGACATCAAATTAAACAAGTTAAAGTAATTCTTAAGGATAAAATCAGGTAGATTTGCTTCTTAAAGGTACGTAATTTTTGCACCACTAGCAGCAGCATCTTTTATAGCATAGAAGCCGATAATAAACAACATATTAATTGCATTAGCACAAAGAGGAATTTCTACTGTTGCTCAACAACTACATCTTAAACTACAAGAACAACTAAATCTTTCACACTCATAATGTATTTATTGTATAAGACTGATGGCTTATCCCATAGCCCAATATTGCTGAAACCAGTTTTCAGTGAAGTAGGTTAAGTAGATTGTTGTGCTTAAATAAGTGTGTTTGCGTGAATGAACTCACAGGTTTCTGATGCGTGACTCCTGGGGTTTGTTGTCAGTGCTGTCAGTGTCATTGTCTTCATTTCCACTCCTCTCAAACAAAGGGCCATCTGTCTCATCTCTGTATGACAGTGAAACACGGTTAAACACAGCATTATTCACGTGGGCTGTATATTAACAGTATGTTTGTGGCTTGCACTCACATTCTACATTCGCTAACAGGTATGCCGAGCATTTTAGACTTTATGACCGTCCTCTGCTTCTTTATGGCAGAGCGCACGGCATCCAGTAAGAACCCTGGGCATCTCTCATCATTCAGGATTTCCCTAATGAAACAGAGAAATGTGTGTCCAGATAGAGAGGATGTTGTGGTGATATAAAAGGTTAGAACGCGTCACAAACACAACTGTCTCACCTTTGGTAATATGCAAGCTCCTCTTTGACCAGAAAGAGATTGGCCTTCAACTCGTTCTTCTCAAAAAGCAAGTCCCGTACTTCCTGCTTGGTAAAACACGGCCGATTTGGATCCTTCAAGTCAATGATCATCTTATCTGTGAGGTCAATGGCTGAACTGCTCTGAAAGAGGCAAAGGTGGAATTATATGAGTATGTGAGTCAAAAACATAAATGTCTGACTTGGGCACAGTTGATAATCTGGTCTTTTATTTAAAAAAAAAACAAACAAACAGACAGTTTGGTAACATTTTACAGTGTTTGAGGTACACATATTCCATGCTAAAATAATAAATCTCTAAACTAATACCAAAAGGTGTGGTACACAGTTTTGCCAAAAAAGTGATTTCATAAGAAACATTTAGAATTCAATTTAAATTAAGGTTGAAAAATGATTTATAAAACAAAAACATTTTTAATTAATATTGATCAAAAAGTAATTTTACAATATTTAAATGTAAAATAAAAAACATTCCTTTCTAAATAATTTACATGTCTGACTACAGATCTAGTTCAATGTATTAAAAATCCTATTTTGCAACTAACCTTTTACATTTTTTTGTTAACTAAAAGCTTATTTTATTTCTGAATTTAAATAATCTCTGTTAATTCAAATAAATTAAACTTAAATTAAGATAAATGTTAAAATAATGTTTTAATAATAAATAAATAAAACAAAAAGTTTAATATAATATTAATATAAAAAGCAATTTGATGTAATAGTTAAATATAAAACAATACAACAGTTCCTTTCTAAATAATACTACAGATCTAGTTCAGTGTATTACTTAATATTTTGCATTTTCTGTTAATTACTACAGGCTTATTTTATTTCTGAATTTAAATAATCTCTGTTAATTAAAATAAATTAAACTTAAATTAGAATTAAACTTAAATTAAGATAAATGTTAAAATAATGTTTTAATAATAAATAAATAAAACAAAAAGTTTAATAAAATATTAATATAAAAAGCAATTTGATGTAATAGTTAAATATAAAACAATACAACAGTTCCTTTCTAAATAATACTACAGATCTAGTTCAGTGTATTACTTAATATTTTGCATTTTCTGCTAATTACTACAGGCTTATTTTATTTCTGAATTTAAATAATCTCTGTTAATTAAAATAAATTAATTAAACTTAAATTAGAGTTAAATTTAAATTAAGATAAATGTTAAACTAATAATAATGTTTTAATAATAAATAAAACAAAAAGTTTAATATAATATTAATATAAAAAGTGATTCAGTGTATTTCTTAATATTTTGCATTTTGTGTGTAACAAAAAATCTCATTTTATTTCTGAATTTAAATAATCTCTGTTAATTAAAATAAATTAATTAAACAAATTAGAATTAAATTTAAATTAAGATAAATGTTAAAATAATAATGTTTTATTAATAAATAAATAAAACAAAAAGTTTAATATAATATAAAAAGCAATTTGATGTAATATTTAAATATAAAATAATAAAACAATTCCTTTCTAAATAATACTACAGATCTAGTTCAGTGTATTACTTAATATTTTGCATTTTTTGTTAATTACTACAAGCTTATTTTATTTCTGATTATTATATTTATCTCTGTTAATCAAGATAAAACTATAGTGAAAAATATTCTGACAAGGTTTTAAAGTTGGAATTTAATCAAGCATCCCAATATGTTTGTATGCTGAAGGGGAGTTGTGCATAAACATGTCCTTTCCACTCCTGTGAAGGCAAATGTGACCTATATATGCTTCATCCAACCAACCAAAGCGGAAATTACACCCTGTGCTAGGGCAAGAGGAACATACAAGCTTCTGTCTGATTATGCCTTTAGGAAATACACGTAATCCAATATAGTACAGCTAGTTTGTCAATAAGCATAAATGTAATATTAATGTGACTAACCGTTTCAGCAGCAGTATGTACGCTGGCTCTTTCTGATTGTGAGTTCAGGCGCTCTATCTCTTTCTGTTTCTCGCATAGGTCGGCCTCCAGGTCGGCCCTCCTCTCCACTGCGCTCTTCAGCTGAGTCTGTATGATGTTCTGCTTATGTCTGAGCTCCGCGTTTATCTTCATTAGTCGCTCCTGCTGCTCCTGGAGCTGAAGAACAACACCCAAACATGTTAAATAAGAGACTCGCACTTCAACTCACTGAAAATCATTTGTAAATTTTGAAAATGTATACATGCAATGGGTTGAACTTAAATTATTAAGTTAGCTTAAGAGCAAATTATGACTTAATGTTAATTCTGTTCATTTCTCTATGCAGCAGGCTACTGTGTGGTATCGGTCTGACAAGTTTCATAACCAAGGCAAGGCAAACATAACACATAAAAAGGGAAAGTATTAACCTCAGCTCCAAACCACAGCTGTATACCTCTGATGCAATTCATGAACAACTACATTTTGGCTCACAGGTGCTGTGTGAGTGACACACTGTTGACACTGTGTTCAAAATTCAACAAAGAAAACCTTGATAGTTGCTAAACTATGTCCGATAAAGAGAACAGTACAGTCTGTTTTACTGTGGGGGAAAAAACCTGGTTACCACAGCTGCAAATTAATTTCTAAAGGGACAAGGAAAAGAAATATCAAATAGATTTGAACATTTTAGAAAGAAGACGATTTTTGCACATATAATTTTAAGTGCAAGAAAACTTTTAGCAGTTATTGTCTTTCTAAAAAAAATAGCCCCATGGTTCAGATTCATTGGAGCAACTCAGTTCAATTATATCAGTTTCAGACCCATACCGCTTCCACTTCCTTGGACATGCGGGAAATCTCCTGCACTTTTGCTCGTAACTCATCACGTTGCTTATCCACCACTTCCTTCAGCTTGAGCATCACCTCTCTTTCCTGACGCTGTGTGCGGTCTGAAAAAAGGAAGCAAATGTACGGTCATATTTTAAAATAGTGCATGCAAACAGTGTTCTAAGAGAAGAATGACACAATCTAACAGCATTCCTGACTACTGAGTTTACAGCAATAAATGAAAGATAATAACCCCTCCCGTAAGAGATAAAACTAGCTTTATTCAGTCTGAAATGTAAAACACAGAAAATGAGAGCTTACATGCTCTGAGTTGTTGTATTTCTCTGATGTAATGATTGAAGTAATATCTTATTTGAGAGATCTCATGACTTTTTAAAGCACAAGCAATTACATTTTGAACTTTATACTGTTCATAAAAATAAAAGTAAATTAAATTGGTGCAACAAGGAAAAATTATATAATTATAAAACCATTTAAGACTCTGGATAATAATTACCTTAAAAATAACATTTTCTGATGACAAATGTGTTATTTGTACTTTCAGAAAATTGCCCTAAATGCATTGTATAGATCTTACGGTGAACAATTAATTTTTTACATTTATTTATTCATATTTTATTTTATTTTAAACAAAATGTTGACCTCATAATTTTTAATCACTGGATCTTTCAGTGAAAACGAAAGATTTTCTTTGGTGACATATGCTAGACTTCTCCAATTTATTTAGTAATATTAAACTCCAACCCTTTCTTAATTTCAGCTGCAAGCTTACATTCATCTGCCTTCATTTTTGAGTTCAACGATCACAATCAAAAAATGATGCATAGAACCAAGTCCCACTCTACATTTTTTTCCTTTTTAATAATCTGTTACACTCAGATGGGTAGCACTTTATTTTAAAAGTCCTGTTCCTCATGTACATACTATGTACTTACAGTATTATAGTAATGACAATAACTAGGTACTAACCCTGAACTTACCCCTAAACCTAACTCTACCCAATGTAGTTACCTTATATACTTTCTTAGGTAAGTGCATTGTAAGTACACATACTGTAAAATAAAGTGTAACCCTCAGATGTATGTCACAATACAGAAAAGAAGATCTGTCGCTAATGGTATTTCATTAAAATTTTAACTATTATTAATCATTCCAATAGCCTTTTCTTCTTCTTTTTTTTTTTTTTTTTTGACCGTCTGAATTGAAAACATTTTATGGTTTCCTTTCAGAATGTCTATTTTATTAATTATTAAAATGGAGATGGCAATTGCACTGATATTACATTTTGAATTAAATTAAAACATTTAATGTGTTGATTTCATGTGTTAATTAGCCATCAGGTAATTTTACCTTCTTTGGAGTGTGTGCATTGTAAGCGGGCCAGAATCTCCTGATTCTCTTCCTTGAGCTGTTGCACCTGGGTCTGTAACAATTCTACATTTTCCTTCAGTTTCTTCTCCTTCTGATGCCAGTCCTTATGAAAAAAACAAAACAGAATCATTGCAAAAATAATTTCAAACCACATTGTCACCCTGACTTTAGTTTCAAAAGCCTCACCAATTTAACAGGTCACTTGAGAACACAGTGGCTCGTAAATCTTTCATATATTAACTGTGCAGGACAGGCCCATGTTCTTACATAAGCAGAAATGATTATTACATAAGCAGACATCTTATTAATTTAGAGGATGTTTGACTGGGATATCTTTAGTAAATGAAATTAACAAATAAAACGATTTTGCAATTGATAATTAATTAAGGTTATTATTGTTTTAATTATATAGCTAGGTATAGATTTGTAAACACGTAAATTTGAAGACTGAACGCGTGTTAAAGTGTTTATTAAGACTCGATTAATCGACCTAAATGACTCAATGACTCGTTCATAACACACAAGATGTAACTTGTTGCCATTCTGGCATAATTATTTACCCTGCATAAGGGGTCACAGTCACTCAGAAGAAATCAAGCTCAAAATCCCCACCACTTATTATGGATGGTACATGATGTTCTCCAAAATGACATTTATTGAGGGGCAGAGCAGACCGGAAGTGCCCTCTATTGGCATTTCCTAGAATCGATCAACGTGCCACGACTCGAATCAAAAGTCCATCTGGATTAAAGTCGTTATCCAAGAGTGCAACTCAGTCCACACAACAACATGACATTAAAAACACATTTTCTTCGATTACATAATCGCCAAGACATCTGAAACGCAGTCTAAAAAGCTAGTCTTGCCACAGTAACAGTGTTGACATTTCGACCATGTTCTTACCCCACTCTCTGTACTGTAGCTAGGCTCATCGCACTCTTTCACATGTCGTTTCTTCTGCTGCTGTATCTGTAACGTCTCAAACGCCTTCAGTAGTTCTTCTTCCTTACATTTATGAGTTTGGTTTCTCGCCGCGAAGCTCTCCAAGAGCTCCAACACTTTCACTATATGAGACACCAGACCCTCCACACTCGACTTCCCATAGCTGTCGATCAGCTTCTCCACCTCTGCCCCCACCGCTTTAGCGATTTCATACACATCGTCCACTGTCATGGATGAAAACGTCCTCTCGAAACACGAATGTGTCTTGATATCGTTTTGGTTTTCCTCGACGGCTATCACGCAAGTCTCCATAACGCACTTGAGATGAACTTGAATTCGAACAGCGACAATCGAAACTCCTCTCGTCAGTCAGATTTAAACATACGTTCAGTCCGAACGCACAGCTTTTGTTTCACTTTTAAACGCATGTATTTCTCTCCAGTTTGTTTTGTAACTACATCCTTTGTTGATACGCTCCAATAAACACGAATGAGCTATAAAACCGACGCGTCTATGCGGCGTAAGGAGTTGCATGTCATAACCTGAAGATGTACGCCCAGGATGAATTATGGCCGTGCATGTTTGCATAGTATTCCTTTATTTAAAAAAGTAGCTGAACAGAGGTACATCTACATGACAGCCCACAGTTCTTGTTTGCTATGGTTGTTCCCTCCTTCTTCTCTGACCAATGCAACCCGAGAGCTTTAATATAGCACATATGGCAAGCTTCTTTAACATTTAAACTAACAAGAATCTGTTACTAATACTTATTTTTAAATTACTACCGAGTCTGTTTCAATTTCACATGTAACTACTCATTAAATACTAGTAGTTCCAATAGCAACTAGTATCTGTCTGTAACACTATATTCTCATTATTACCACTGAAATTTCTTTATTTACTTAAGGTGCAAGTGATTTTTGTAATGCCATTTGTAATGAATAATCAAAACTGCTAATCAGAACTACTTCATAGTTAAAATAAAAATCTTAACTAGTGTTTAAAAAAAAGTTTGTAAGAATTTGAACATGCAGGCTGCTGTCTAAATGGCTAATGTCTACTGATCTGCTTCTAGGAAACCTGTAATGGATACTAGAAACTACTGGAAAAATATTTAAGCAATTTCGCTGTGAAATCATGGCAGCCGCTATTGCTCTCCTGAGCATATTCACAAGGTCATGTGAATCAGAAGCAAAACTCAATTCAGATAATCCAACAGATACAGAGAGCTGCTAGATAATGGCAATGAAGATAATGTACTTTGTTCTTCTGTCGTCAGTGGCACTGCATTTATGGATCTCAAAACACAATCTACAAACACGCAGGAGAGCAATGGCAGGTGCAATGGCCGTTTTTCACTAGAACCAATTGTTTTTGCACCTCATTAAGCATTCGTCACAACGTACTGCCATTGTATTGACTTCATTCAATTAGATACTTTAAGGAAAAAATGTTAAAACAACTTGCCATATATGTTCAGGGCTGAGCTGCTCAGTGGGACTGTAACATATGCATGCAGATTGGTTTGCTCTGAAGGCATACAGTGTCCTTGCACTTTAGATAGAACAGATAATGTTCCTTCAGTGGACACACTGATGATTTTAATCCATGAAACCAACAGAAATGACAATAAGATCAAGCTCAAATTCTTATAAAAGTGGTAATCTTTATTTAAACCCAAAGTACAGTGTACATAACAGATGCACAACATAGCTACAGGGTACAGACAAATTACTCCAGATTTATAAAAAACACAATATACTACAAACAATTACGAAAAAGGGCACAGATATTTTTAGATGAGAATTCATTTGGAAAGCAAGCACAAAATGTGCTTTCAGCAATGTGCATAACTCAATGCCAGGCAATTATGATGAAGCAATAAACAGATGACATGCTTCTAAGCATTTACATTACTGCAAACAGTACAGAGTGAGTCTTGGTGACAAAATATTACAAAAACATTGCTTTAGCCTGTTGGGTGTATTTACCTTATATAGTCACTGTTTGTACTATTATGCATACACATCTTCACGATCAGCATTGTAGATTTCACCCTCCTGCAGAGAAGCAAAGTTTAGGAAGTGAGATGGCCTGTGAACTTCATGGTAGAACTCTTTCGGGTTGGCCAACTGTAGGTCATACTTCATGTTGGGATCATGACGAACACCTAGAATGAAAAGGGAGAGGTTAGAAAAGCACTACGCTGTATCTACAATTTACAAAAGGAAAAAAAAAAAAAAGAAAAAAAAAACACAAATGTATAATTTTAAGGTGCTGCTCACCCATGAAGTTGTAGTTCCAGGAGACTTGGCCAGGCACCATGAAGAAGCCAAGGAAACGGTCAGACAAGAGCATCTGGACTCTTTCGTAGTGAGAGGGCAAGTAACCTTTGGGGTTATTTCCCTTATCTGTGTTTTGTCGACCCCACTCATATCCACTGGGAGTCAGCTTGTAGGCCGTCAGTGTGCAGGAACCAGGGGTGAAACTAGATAATAAAAACCAAATGTTTAAAACCCACAAATGCAACATTGAATATGTGACACTGTCCAATCATTACACTTGGGGATGTTAAGAGTACAGCCACAGTGCATTAGTGTGCTAAATCTGTACCTGCAAGTAATAATGATAGTCTTCTCGCCATCCCAGGATGGGTTGTCAGCCATGACCTTTGCATGGGTGGTGACATCCTGAGGAGATAGCTGGGGTGATTCATTGGGCTGTGTATGGATCCATCCAAGAGGCTCCATTTCCTATGAAATTCAAGAGGCATTTAAATGGATTGATACAGCTGGGAAGACGTAAACTGCTGAATCTGATTACACCAAACTACAGACGTGTGTAAAATTGCTGACCTTCAAGTACTCGTGTTGTGGCAGCTGGTTGGGCAGGTGAACTGTCTGATGGGTACCCCACTGTGGCACCATCACAATGCAGCGGATTTCCTTTACCTGAGGGTTATCTGGAGGGCTGGTTCCATACAGATAACCTGCAATCTACAGGAAAAAATACAGATGCAAGCAAAATTCAGGTTTAGACTACTACTAAGGCAAAGGAAGAGGATTTGCAACAGAAAACATCTTATGAAGGCAGTTGTTCTAACCTGAGCACGCAGATCTGAAATGCAGATGAACTTCTTCAGAACGTTCTTGGGTAGGATGTAAGTGTAGCCAGTTTCTTTAATGTCATCCGATGACACATAGATATGGTTAGTACGTAAGTGCAAGTTGGCAGCAGAGATCGCCCTGTGAGATCAGGAAAAGTGTTTAAAAACAAAGTCTAGCTGCGTTTTAACAACTATAAAGATTGGAATGACATGGGAAACTTTCCACACCTAACTCTCCATTCGGTTTTGGATGAGAAGGTCTGCGTTTCGTAGTTGCTGGTGGTGGAGGTGATAATCTCATCTCCGTGTTTGTTGACAGTGCGAGTTTGTGTGGCTGTTAGCTGAGACTGCTCCTTGGTTTGCTTCTCGATCTCAGCGATCTGCTGTCTCTGCTGGGATGGAGCAGAGATCTCCATACCCAGGATGATGTCCCTGATTTCAGACTGAGTCAAAGATGCCACATTCACACTGTGGAGAAGTAAACAAAGTTAATATCTGAAAAGTGGACCATTTCACATCTATACACATTTTCTGTATGCACTCAGAAGTCAGCATTTATTATCTAGTACTCACTTGTTCTTCTTGCCATAGTCAGCCAGGATGAGATCTTTGAGTTGCACCTCCACTTTGATCCACTCCTCATCGGTCAGAGTGGGCCAGATGTGGTGAGGCTCGGTGATTGTGGTCTTGTCAGGCTTCAGGATAACTTTGGCACGGTCGTTGTTGACATGAAGTGCTCTCAGGATTAAGATCAAACGAGAGAATGCCTAGGGAACAAAAACATACTAGTTTTAGACTTACTAATGACCAGTGTAATTCTCAGAAACTACTAATAGCTTCAGCAGGTCAAAGTTATAGTGTAAGAGCTGGATTTACAGTGTAAGAGGAGATGGTCTTCAGCCAGTCGTCATACAGATTGAACAGGACCATCTGAGGCTCTGTGGCCTTCAGAATGAGGTCTCCAAACTTCTCTACTTTCAGACAGGCCTGGAAGGGCAGCTGGAGCTCAGAGCCCTTGATTACAATGTTGGGGAAGTCCAGCAAGTGCACCTGAGGAAAACAGATAGCTATTATCCTAAGTATTAACATCATTGTAATAACTTTCCAGTGCTAAACAGCCAATTTGCCTTTAACAGTTTTAACAAGTGTTTCTAACCTCAAGAGGATCCAACATGCCCTTCCTGGTCACAATAATCTGCTTGGGCTGCTCTTCAACAGGCAGCGATCGGATCAATGCAGCCACTTCTTCAGCAGTTTTCCACTTAGCCAGCTACAAAAACACAAATGCAAAATATATAACTCCGCAAACAGAGCCACATGAGTGATTGCTTTGTGAAGACCACAGTAACCTCATGGAGACAAAATATAGAGCACAGAGTGACAGACTTACCTGTCCAAGACGCTTTTGTCCTGCCCATACAGATGTGTGAATGATCTTCAGGAAAAGCTGTCCAGTTCTGGGGTTGAAGATGAAAATGGCTCCATTGATTGGTTTTGTGGTCAAGTTACCTTCAAAGGTCTGAAATGGGAAATGAAAGATTAAAATATCTGGCACACAACCAATAAAGAAAACAATATAAACACCAAAAGGGACATCTTCATTATGTTAAATTCACTTGCCTTGTGGATGGTGACTCTATACACATTGGTGTCATCCACAAACCAGATGATCTGGTTGGAGAAGAGCTCTCCGTAGTTCTGGGAAGAAAGGTAAGGCTCAGTGGGCTCTGAAGAGTAGAGTTGCAGACCCTTGCGGATTCGCTCTCTCAGCACATACAGAGCCGGGTTGGCCTTCATTATCTTCGCCATGGCCTGCTGGATCAGTGGCTTGCCTCCAGGGAACCAATTACCATAAGCACTGTAGAGTGAGAAACAGGCAAATCATCAATTCTGTCACTGTTTTTGGGATTCACTTTGTGATTTAAATTGCCTACACAATATGCTATAAAATACTGACCTGTGAAGGTTGTATGCCAGATCAATGGCAATCAGGACTCCAGTGGGTGATGGGTAAATACTCATGTTGTCAGTGGTGTAGTCCAAGAACTTGGCCCTGGCGTATCGCTCAATGTCATGGGAGTCGTAGTCACCCCATCTGAGCTGAATGTCAATCCAAAACTTCTGCGTGGTGGTGCTGTCCATAACATCCCTATTCAACGAATCACATAAGACATTTACCATACCATACAACAGGACTATGTATGGCTTCAGTATGGTTTTTACATGCATGTATTATGTGTGAAATGTTTTAATTTCCCCCCTAATATATTAGATGTAAATATATTTATTCATTTCAGTCACACATACTTGGAGTCTGCTAGAAGTGAGGGGCGAGAGACGTTCCATTTGTAGGAGGCAAACAACAGTATGTCAGCACAGGAGGAATTCATCTTGTAAGACTTCCTGGGATGGATTGTCTCTTTCTGGACAGTCTCAATCTCCAAAGCATCCAGCTCTTGGTCAAACACCTACACAGCAAACAAAAGCTTACTGACGCCAATCTTCTGAATAAGCCAATTGTTAGTAACAGTTCAGCCTAAAGTGTGAAACCACACAAAATGTTTGTATAGAACATTCCTGTAAAATAAGCATGAGTAATATTCATTTCATGATATCCTGACCCACTTAAAGGGGTCATATGATACGATTTCAAGTTTTCCTTTCTCTTTGGAGTGTTACAAGCTGTTTGTGCATAGATAAGATCCCTGAAGTTGCAAAGACTCAAAAGCAAAGAGATATTCTTTATAAAATTTAAGACTCGACCACGCCCCCCTAAAACGGCTCATTCAAACACGCCCCCACATGTCTACATCATGGTGTGGGGAGATTTGCAAAACACCTCCCAAATGTATACGCAAAGAAAGAAGGCGGGACTTTTATTCTTGCTGTAGTATTGTTGCTGCCACCGGCGCCATGTCCTGGAGACGCTGTTTCGTTGTGAAAGCGAAACTACTTTGTTTGGGCTTCCAAAAGAGGACACAACTAGAAATCAGTGGTTAAGTTGTATTTACAACACTGTTCCAGAACAGTTCAAACCAAATATTTGAGTGTGTGCAGCACATTTTACGGAGGACTATTTCCTGAACCTGGGAGTAGCCTGTCAGCTGTGCTCAAAAGCGGTTTCTATAAAGTGGGGCAATTCCAACTTTGCAAGGACAGTCTGACGCTTCTCATAGAGGAGCAACAATAATGTACAGTATGTGGAAAATAATGTGTTTTTTTAACTTTAAACCGCATAAACACATTGCATTACACCAAATACACAAAATAATGTTCTTTTTAGCAACATCATATGACCCCTTTAAAGGAAGCACATCTGTTTACCTGACAGAGATCCATGACAATGCTCTCATGAATCTTCTGCCACAAGTGAGCTCTGAAGATCTGGATCAGAGAAATCTTGAGAGTTGGGATTTTACCATGCATGAAGATACCAGTGAGGTCCAACTGCACTTGGAAACCCACATATACCTACAAGAACATCAAGAGAATGAGTGAGTCTCAAGAAATAGAAGGGTGAGGAAAAATTCTGCCTAAATGCAATGGCTTTTCATAGACATACATTGGCTCTGTTGATTGTAGGAGACCACCACAAGGTGAATCGTCGATTAGGTATCTGGTTCAGACCAGATCTCTGAGCATTGGTGAGTTTCTTCCATTTCATGGACTCTTCGAAACCACTGGCCTTCTCCCTGTAAGAGATCAAGTTGTTGAGTTAGTGAATCTTAAAAAGTTAAAAACATCATCAGAAATTGAGGTAACTGTACTGGATGTGTGTCAACATAACGGGTCTTACCAGAAAAGACCCTCCCAGGTGGGGAAGTAGGTTCCCTTGAAGAGTGTGTGCTCAAGAATGCCTTCCACACCTCCAAGGGCCTGGATCATGTCGGTACGGTAGTTGTTTAAATTCCACAATTTCCCATCATGCCTTTGGTGAGTCCACCAGAATGGATTTTGCTTCAAAACCTGAAAACACAATCAAAAACCTTTATTTAAAAAAACAACCAAAATAAAACCTAACTGATGTCTGGCACCACTTTCAACATGCAATTCATGTTTCCCAGAAGGAAAACACTTTTACCTGGTACTGCTTGAAGTCTGTTCTGACTCTCCAGCCCTTGTCATATGCAAGAGTGTGTCTGTCTTTCTGGAAGAGTGTGTTGATACGTGGAATTCCTCTGTCCCAGGAGTCCTCCAGATCTTCCAGTGTCAAACGTCTGAGAATATCAAACTCATTAGTAAGAATGAATCCATCAGCATAATCAGTAATTGGGTTTGGTTAAGAGGACATTACCTGTTCTGAGCAATGGCCTCCTGACGCTTGAGGGCGTATTCGGCCCAAACTCTCTGGGAGTCAATGAACTCACTCTCCCATGGCTGGATGTAGCGGTACAGATTAGGAATCAGCTGATCCTCCTCATGACTCATACCGGAGCGGAAATGAGTGATGCCCACATCAGTCTGTTTGGACCACCTGAGAAAACACAGAGGAACTTTAAAATCAATCGCCTACATCCGTGGATCCTTATTAATTTCCATGAAGTTGGTATTAAAAGAAACAATGACAATTGCAAATAACTTACCTAAGGTCAGACTGTGGAATCAGTACGTGTCCCATGGAAAGCATTCCCAGTCCACCCAACTCCTTAGGGGTGTAAAACACCACAGGAGGGAAACGACTAGGCATTTTGGAGTTCAACCCAATCTTGATACGGGTTTGGATCTTATTCTCACACTTCACCAGCAGGTCTAAAAGCTCCTGAGTGTTGACCACGGCTTCACGGAAGTATGTCATCAAACCAATCAGAGCAGTGTTCCACTTGTTTACAATCTGAGAAGAGCAGCATACTATGTAAAATCATGCATACAATGGGGAATACTAGCTTGCTATGGCAGTTGTGATGTTAAGGTTCAGGGCTCATACCTTGGTGAAGGTGGTGGACCCAGAAGCCATCAGAATCTGTCGCACTCTGTTGTGGAACCTCTGCATGGACTCATCATCTACACGCAGGAAACACTGTGCTGTCCTTTCCTTTGTTACCTAAAAACATATAACACACAATTATCCACCATCCTTTCTGACATGCCATCAGTTTTTTTTTTGGTAGTTTGTTATTCTGCTTACCTCATTTTGCAAATTCCACACTCCATCTTTGTGCGTAAACTCCTCATAACTAGTGCGGCACTTGGGGAGTATACGACACTCAAAGCCACACATGTTGAAGAGTAGGTTGGGGTTGTCCTTGCTGTACACAGACACAAAGCTGTTCTCCCACTGAACTGTGGTCACAGAACGGGGCAGGCGATTCTTGATGTCCCAGAACACAGCACGGCCCCTGTGTGATAAGGAAATCAATCATACCATGTGCATTTCTCTCTTTTTTAAGGGATTCAGAAATACAAAAGTCTAGAACACTTACAAGTTCACATCATGTTTCATCAGTCTCATCCTAGCATCTCTTGGCCAGCATTTCTTATTGTTGTAGCCCACAATGTTCTCATTGTTGGGGTCTGGGTGCTCAGTCAAGTACCTCTGGATCAGATCTCTTGCCTCGTCAGCAGAGAACCTACACACAGCAAAACCACAAGTTTATAAAACAGCAACTTTTGGAAATGAAATCTCAATACTGCACAACAGGAGACGGATAACTTCTTTCATCTGCACTACTAACCTGAAGAAGATGTGAATGCGGTCTATGTATCTGCAGTAAAGACGTATAGGATGGGAACTCTCAGTGGTCGTGTCCTGGAAGCTGAGGAAGTCATTAGGCATCTGAGGAGGTCCAGCCATCTCACTGGCTCTGTGCAGACCCAACACCAGCAGGTCCATCACAAGCCCATAGTACTGCACGATGAAAGAGGCAAACTGCAGGCCGCGGATGATACCGTACGAGTTTGTGTGGTTCATGTCCTGTTTAGAGAAAATACAGATATCTAAGATCAAACAGAGCAATGAAAGGAAATTTCTAATATGATTCTCAAAGCATGAAGAGAAAAAGAAATTACAGAAGTATTACAAATGCAATAAACAGACCTTATAGTTAATGACAACGTTGTTTTTGGCCGTCATGTAATCGGCAATATTGTGATCAACAATAAGACGCAGAAGCCTGTTCAGCAGCGTTAAGTCAATCTTCTCATACATCTTTTCATAGCGAGACTCCAGCATGACATTACATTCGCCTTCTGCCGTCTCCCATACATCTTGCAGGTTGTTGATTCCTAGAAGACAAAATTAGAAATGTTATACAGAATGAAATTTCTATTGCTAGTAATATAAAGGCCAACAATGTAATACTTTATTAAAGCCTGTCTGCATTTCAGCTTTATATTGGCCTCCCTGCTTTCAAAGATATCAGCCATCAAAAATCCCTCACCTTGGCACCATTTGTACACCAGCAGTGGAGGTGGCTCTGTGTCAGCTGGTTTGATCCAGGGTGGAAAAAGTCTGCGCTTGTCTGCTTCATACCAAAGGTACTGATCCAGGTATGCATCAGTGATCTTTTCTAGAGGTTCAACATCATAAACTGGCACCAAGTGACTGTAAAGGTCCATAAACTCAATGCCCACCTAGAGAAAAAAAGAACCACTTTAGACGCAAGCTAGGACCAGTAACAGGCTAAGAGAACTCTTATGGTAATATGAAGTGTGGTGAAATGAGTATGTGCAAACCTCTTTGAAGGCTCTCTGAGTGAGGAGGTGACGTTTGATTCTGGACAGAGCCTCGTGAGGGTTGTCATAGGCCTGTTCAATCAGACCCAACTCCTCACGCTGTGACTGGTTCAGCCTTGACTTCACACTAGATAAAGGAAAGCAAAGTCAGAAAAGATGCAAACATCTAAACAAAACCAGTGCATCCACTCAGCTTGCTTTTATGGGACTGGCCTGACCTGTAAGCCTCCTTGAGTCTCTCCAAAGCCAGGATGAGCAGCTTAGTGTCATGTTTGTAAGACAGAGGAGGGAAGGGGATCGGAGAGAAACGACGACTCTCCAGCCAGTGCACTGTGGTGGTGTAGATGGCTACGGCCTCCTCAGCTGTGATGTAAGGTCCATCCTATCAGATAAAAAGACATCACTCTTTAATGTGATCTTTATCAGTAAAAGCAGCCTGTTCAAAGATACTTTATGTTATCCAAGAAATGTACCTTCAGGTAATTGTGCTGTCTCTCCTGTTCTGCCTTTAGATAGAGTCGAGTGAGACGTCCCAGGTTTTTCTTGCACACAGTTTTATCCACAGTGGCTCCTCTTCTGATTCTCTCACGGTTGTAGTGGGCCGTGTTGGTCCACCAGTCAGCTTTGGCCTTCACGTAGCGGAGAATCATGTTCTCAATGGGGGTTGGAAGCCCAGGAACCTGAAAAAATAATGAAAATCCCTTAATGATAAACTTCCAAATCTAATCATATACCATTGGTAGGCCACAAAAACTTTGAACAAATTTACCTTCCAAGGGATGTTGGCCTTCCAGCATCTCCATGACTCGCTGAGATGCTGCAAGATGGTTCTGGCTTTGTTCTGCTTGATACCCTCAGGCATCATATCCAGGATGTCATGCATCACAGCAGCTCTCAGCTCCAAATCAAAGTGAGATTCCACACGCTGTTTGGTCACAGTCTTTGCAACACCCTTGGAGTGTCGACCTAAACAGCATTACACAATGAATTAGTATTTATCATCCTTGAAAATGTTACTACATCTTTCTACATGTTTTTTGTATATGAATAAAACCTCATTTTACCCTCAAATTGCCTGGCCAGAAGATTGCCAAGCCACCGCTCCAGAAGAGGAGTGATTCCTCTCATGAAGAAAAGCCAGACTCTCCATCCTGGAGCCCAGAACCCACAGCCTGGACCTTTTCCGACTGGGCCCTATAAAAACAGGTTACTTCAGATGCACGGCATAGCACCAATTCACCAAAACACAATCACAGGAAAATGATTTACTCTACAAAATGATGTATTTGGTTGAATTGAGTGTTACTCACTGTGTTGAAGCGGTAGTAGATGAGATGCTTCAGATCTTTGCACATTCTGATCTGCCTCATGAGCTTGTACTTGTAGCGGTACATGCCAGTCAATTGACCAACATGGGCGAAGATGTACTGCAGTCCATCTGCCAGCTACAAGGTAAAAAAAGACTTTAGTAATGAAACACTGATACTGATTATCTGCACAGTAACTGCATTCATTATTGTACATTATACCTGGAAAGCGTCAACATTTCCAAGCCTGTACTGCACATGGCTGTCCACCACAAGCTTGCTCAAACGCAGAACCTCACGGCACAAGTGGAACGCGTTTCCGAATCTGGACTTCTTACGTTCTTTTGTGGTGAGGGTTTTCACAGGCTTCAAGTTGAAGTTGTAGTCCAAGTGAAGGTAGTTGAGGTTCTTTCTGTGAATCAGCAGGTTCAGCATGTTGTAGCCCTGCCGGCACACCTGGAGACCGACTTCTACCCAATCCAGCTTTGTGGACTGGAAGAATTTGGTGGCCTTGAATGAGCGGAACAGGTATCTAAAGCAGATAAAAGGGAAATACAACCATTATTAAATGCATCAACATTTTTCAATAGAACAAGCTCTGGAATAGCATTCTCACCTCTTTTTCTGTGCCTTAGGTGGTCTGTGTTTTAGAGCATTTAGCACGTAGTACTTCAGGAGCTTCTGGTAAGACACACGCACCTTCACAGGCTGGCCTGCAGGACAGTGCTCACGATACCTGAAGGTGTTTGAACAAACAAGAACCTCTATTCAGAAATTACAGTCTTCTTGTACGATGTCTTAATACTCAAACAAACCCTACATGAGTTATGTGTGAGGCTGCAAAAAAATGCAAGATGTGAACACAATGGTAAAAGACATCCTTCTAGTGCATGTTTCCATAAAATCAAAATGCAAAATCAGAACAGTGGAACGTAAAAATGTGTTCTTTCAGAACGGCCCCTTACAGTGTGCAATAGTGTTCAATACAAACCAGTTTTTGATGAGAGGCACATCAATGGCCCGTCTGGTTCTTCCTGAGCGGAGACTGAATGGACGAGGAGCCCACAACAGCGCAATTCCATTGGCTGTGTTGTCAGTGTAGAGAGGTGTCTCCTTCAGGAATGGCTCTACATACTCAGGCAGTTCAAACTCCTCATCGTCATCTGGCAGTGGCTCTTGGCTCTATGGAGAAAAAAGAAGATTGCAATTAGTGTGAGAAGACATCAGGAAACTTACAAGCATAGTTTAATTAAACAGTTGAACTTCTGACCTTGACAGAGTGCCTATGAGAGATGGGGTTGATCAGAGGGTCAAAGTAGAAGGCGGGCAGATCAGGATCCTCAGTCTTGATGAACACCACGTTTGGCGTGTGGTACCTGCATGGACAATCACAAATCATTGGTTCAGCATGATAAGAATTTGTATAGACCGATAAAACTGTAGGCATGATGAAGTTTCATACCAGGTGAGGTGCACATGATGTGGCAGGTTGTTGTATAGGTAAGGGAATGCAATTTTGTATTCTGTCCTGATTGGTTGTCTGATGATGATCTTGTTGATGTCGTTGAACTCATTCCAGTCTTCATCCCTAAAAACAAACCAAGTTAGACTTCTGAAGAAAAAAAAAGTAAAGGTCAGCTGCGCTACAGGATAGATATGGTACATACTGGAGGTTAATGTCTCTGACAAGCGGCTCGAATTTGGGTCCCCCTGGAATGGCCATGTTCAACGCCTTAGAGGTGAAGAAAGCCTTCAAGTCAAACAAGTAGAAGTAGTTTTCATCCACCAAATCTGTCATTAACTGATTAGCCAATCGATACAGAGTGGACATCATTGGTAAAGTGAATTGCCAGCGTCTGTATGTGGTCCCGTTCACATATCTGTGGAAGGAATAGATAAAACATGAACAAAAGAAACAAGAAACCATATTTTTTACAACCGTCATCAACACTCACTTTGTGGAATCTTTCAGAGGTTGATGCTCATAAAGCCATTCTGCAACAGAAGAGTCCTCCTCAGGGTCCAGCTCCATCTGGATTGCCTCCAGAGGCTCAACATCCAGGATGTTGTCTGCATAATCCAACGGAGGCTCTTCATCATCAAATGGGGGGAAACGCATACGTTTGAAGTGCCGTCTGTCTCGCTTCTCACGACGCATCATGATCCACATTGTGCTGGTGAAAAAAAAAGTCTTCTGTAATTGTTACAACCATACAAATATATAAAACTCAAATTTGTGCAGCCCTACAAACAAGCAAATATAGAGCTTTCAAAACGGCATCACATTTTTAACAGAAAAAAATAATTTTCACAAAAAGTGCAGCCCTAAAGTTTCAATCTCTGCTCTGAAAGTAATGCCATTGAACACCGTCACCTACCCCCACTGAGCAATGTACACCGGCTCAATCACCCATGGGATTTCGTTTACAAAGGAAATGGCACCAGTAATGTGGTAGAGCACAGGAACATCTCTGATCTGCTCCCAGGGCATGGGCATGTTCTCCAGCAGTTTGAGCACTGCATGGGGCATATATTTCAGGGCCCTGCAGACAAAAAGCAATACACACTATTAATAACAAACATACATAAATATCAGTTACCTACTCAATAACACAAGTGTTCTTACCCAAGGTAGACCCTCTTGTCATGACGAAATTTCCTGTTCGTCATGTCACCATGATCCCTGATGATTTTGCGAACATGCTCAGGTGGCATGTCCTCTTTCTGAGCATCCACAAAGCCAAATTTCCTCTTCTCCGAGTAGCGTTTGGCCTGAAGCTGCTGCCATTTCCGAGCTACAGCAAAAAAGCAAATCATGTCACTAGACATTCAGAGTACACGAAGCAAAAACAAGTGCATGATCAAGTCATGTGAACGCACCTTTCTCTTGCAGTTTCTCCTCAGTCATGTAATCTGGTACTGGAGCAACAGCAGGAGGAGGTGGAGGAACACCTGGAGGCATTGGTCCAGGTACACCTCTGTAGGGGAATGCAGCTGCCATGGCAGCGTGTACTGCAAGGAAAACAGTAATACACAAAATATGAGATCTAACTGCAAAGCATGAGTATTGAAACACGTTGAAGTTTATAATAGAATGAAACACTCCCCCACGAATTCATCCAAAGAACCACAACAACGTAGAAGACAAAGTGAGATCTAATAAAACCCAAATATGTTCGTAATACAAGGAAACCCGAATTAAAATGTTAATATTTGAGCAAACAATTATAAACAAAATACCTAAATCACAACAATGAACTTCGCCGACTAACCTGGCTATCGCGCCTGAATTGTTTAACTTACCAAAACCGGCAAGCCACTGTTTATACATTAAAGACACAATGTAAACATCAAGTAATAGGTACACTTTAACATATTTTGCAGGTCAAACTAAAATATGTATATTCACATATTTATGTTATGGATATATGCAGCAGTTTTTTTCTGTTTCAATAAAGCAGGAGTTAGCATGTTAGATTAGCTTACTAATGTTACATATTATACAACATGCAAACTGTTTCCGCAAACAAGCATTACCAAGAAAAAAGCGACACTTATTTTAAAATAGGTGAATAAAGAGCTCCACGTGCTTTCAAAGAACAATATAACTTACTGTATTAAAAGCGGTTTCTCGCCAGTGAATGTAGTTGTGTGCTCGGTTGGTGCTCGGCGGAATGGCGCAGCATGCACGTTGTGTGTATGGTCTGGTGATTCACGAATGCGTTTTACGTATCTAGATGACTCTGCTTCAACGGAAATTATGTGTTTTACGACACCGAACGTAAGAAAATACGTAGGGCTAAACTTCCGGATGTGACGACGGATATATATATAAAAAAAAAATAATAATAATAATAATTTGTCCTTTTGAAACTCTTTTATTATTATTATTATTATTATTATTATTATTATTATTATTATTTAAGCTGTTTTAGTTCATTTTAAGCTCTAAATTGGTAAAATAGATTAAAGGGATAGTTCACCCAAAAAAATTAAATTCTGTCATCATTTACTCACCCTCAAGTAGTTCCAAACCTGTATGAATGTCTTTGTTCTGCTGAACACAAAGGAAGATATTAAGAAAAATGTGGGAAACAGAACAGTTCTGGGGCACCATTGACTTCCATAGTATTTTTTTCCTACTATGGAAGTCAATGGTACCCCAAAACAGCCTGGTTACAAACTTTCTTCAAAATATCTTCCTTTTTGTTTGGCAGAACAAAGAAATTCATAAAGGTTTGGAACTACTTGAGGGTGAGTAAATGATGACAGAATTTAAATTTTTGGGTGAACTATCCCTTTAAGTATGTGTTTTTGTTTTTTAAATGTATTATACAAGTGTAACAAATTGTAAGAAAATTACACACATTTTATATTGAGATAGTACCAATGTATCACATAAAATGTGTTATAAGCCGTTAAATGAGCAGGATATATGATTGTGTAATTAATTTATTGCTATTTTTCACCACTTTAAACTATTTTTCACAGGTTTTTATTTATTTATTTATTGTTACTTGTCACTTGACATGGTATCATAAGTATTTTTCTCAGAAATACTACCCCTCCCCTCAGGCTTTAAATGTTTATATCCTTTCTAAAGTACTAAAGTCTGATTTAAAAGTTACATAAAATAATGCAGTTACAAAAAAAGTGGTAAACAGGTCTAATAAGGGCCCACATAAAATTAATGATTTTGAAGTTTAAAATAAATAAAAATCTAATTGTAAGGAATAATACGGAATAAAAATTGTATTCAATATTCTCATTGCATTACACATGCATTATCCATTATTTTAGACGTAACATAATGCACCCAGCAGGTGGTGCTGTTGAATATATCGATAACAACCATCCATTCAATCAGACTAAAACCTAATCGTTTAATCCCTGCTGCTTGCAAATAAATTAATACATTTTTAATTAAAAAATAATACAGACCCAAAACAGTTATGTTTCAATCTCTTTGCAAATCGAGCAATACCATGGCCACATTTTAAGAGAACGGGAAAAGGTACTTTTGTATGAGAGGAAAATACAGTGAGAGTTGTATCTATTCATTTTATTGTTCAGATTTATTGTTCAAGTCACAAGAAAAACTACAACTTTTGAGAAGAATACTGCAGAGACTGGAGAAACACTGCATGTGAAGTTGCAAAAGAATAAGAGTAAGAGAGGAAATAGGATGCCACTGAAATATGTGATGCTTCCTTTTCCTCTAAAATAGCCTAGTCGTTGCCAGTAACATTCAAGAGAGCTATTCTCTTACATAACTCTCGCAGTACTGTTTACCAGGTTAAAACAGCCATAGCTATCCATTATCTTTGGCCTGCCCTTCACCCATTCTCACCTACCACACCTCAAATGATTCCATGATTTCCCTCTTTTACAAACAGGATATCATTACTCCAGTATTCAGAGTCTTGTAGTCTAAACCGGCTGCAATTCATCTGTGTTTAGCGGAGATGTTTCATTCAGTTTCATTCACGCTATATGCATGCAAGACAACTAAAGTCATTAAACTGTCATCATAAAAAGTCAGTTTTATGTAACCCACTAAATGCTATGCTGACAGAGATCTGTGTCTTTACCCAAATTTAGATCATACTGTGCTCTGGGATGCCAAGGCCACTCTTTCCTGTTGATGCCCAGAAATCATGAATGTCTCAACTAATGTCACATGTCAGAGGATGTGTCTGGGGAATGATATACTTAAAAGCATTCAAGACCGATGATGTGGAATTTTGTAAAGAGATTTATTCTTAAGAAAAAACTCCCCAGCAAACACTAGCAAACACTCACATTCCCCTAACGTTAACATGTGGTTTTAGAATTAAGAATGAATTAGTTCTAATAATTAGAATGGGGAGAATTAGAAAAGGGATTCTGATTAGAATAATTAGAATGGGGAGAATTAGAAAAGGAATTCTGATTAGAATAATTAGAATGGGGAGAATTAGAAAAGGAATGCTGAGGTCAGAGTTTTCAGGCTAAAGGTCAGTGGATTGTTTGTATCAGGACTTCACCACCTGTCTGTCAAGCCATTATGTGTTACATCCAGCAACATAAATACCCCTTCCTTTCCCCCCAAAATGATATTTCCTTTAACCTGTCATCAGCAAAATACAAAGGAAAGTTACTCTTTTTTTTAGAAGCGTGTGGCAGTAACGTGTATCTGATTCAAGTGTGTGCAGGGGAAACGGAGTGGGCTCCTCCGGTGTTTACCCCGGGAATGTCGAGGACAGGATGCTGAAGCCTAGAGGAAGCCCTGACGGCAGACTCTCAGTGCTCAGAGCAGCTCAGCGTCAGGAATCTTTAATTATAGTGGACATCTGGCTGAGAGACGAGCCCTGGACACACTTCACACATCTATAACAACTTGCATTAACTCCCTATTTGGCAACAGGTAAATTCTACAGCACTAAACAGGCTGATTCACTTTATCTTTCTCTGTTTATATCTTGTTGTTTATGAATATCGTCCCTCTTTCTTCTGTATCCAACAGAGCAGAAGCTCCAGTGAGGGTTGAAGCGCCCCTCACACAGAGTGAGGAAGAACACTCGTACACAGTCAAAAAGACACAGCATGATGGAGCTGAAGATCCAGCTGATACCCACAGGAGAAATCATACTGCCTCCAGGGAAAAATGGAGAGTTTTGCTGCCAAAGCTGCACTAAGGTAAGTCATTTTAGATAAAGCTTCTGCTAAACGAATGCATGTGAATGTATGAATACGAATACTCTTCTTTGCTGTATCAGAAAAGGATTCAAAACTAATTTGCATAACTAAATAAAGACAACTGCACTCAGCAGTTTCTTAACAAATTACTTTTTGTGATAGCTGTCAGGATATTTTAGGTTCAACAAAGCGTGCCATAGATTTGCATGCCCTGAAACCGAGGCTCATTAGAATTTTCCATGCTGTAAGCAAGCTTGTGATTGTCAGCACATGCCTGTTTATAATAAAGCAACCACAAGTATAATGAATATGTGTGGTTTAGGTTGTGATTAACCTTTTGAATTAATACCAGACTACAGTTTTGTTTCCTACAATACTCGATACACTGATCCATCTCAGAACTGTATGAGAAATTATAGAAAGCAGTAGCAGTATTTAGGAATATATAGTCAATATTTTGTATCTGCGAGAGGCTTTTCTTTCGACCATATAATGATTTTGAGGAATGGGTCTAGATTGCTCCATTCAATAATAATACAGTCCAAGGAATGTGGGTGTACCCTAAACTGTGTGCAAGGAAAATTACCATTAACTCATTAAGTTTAAATGTTTTCTTATGTATGGCGTAAATGTTTCTAGTCTGGTTGGTGAAAAGGAAAAGAGCTCACAGCCCTTTAACTCAAATATGCACTCTTTTTTCTTCATCTCTTCTATGTGACTTGTTTTGTTCTGTTTGAAAAACTTTCTTCATGATTCATTTAGTCTAGTGTAATACTGGAATCTAGCTGATAAGAATCTGTTTTGCGCATATTTTGTTAACCAAAAGCTTTTCCAGTTTGAGAACCACTTGAGTTTGGTGTACATTTATTAGCGGTTGGAATGGAATGCTACTTGGATGAGGAAATGACACAGAAAATTCCGGAACAGCATACTTTTCCTGACTTTCTGGCAAGGTCATGTCACCCTTGCTGGGTGTGTTTGAGTACGAGTGAGTTTGAGATGGAAAAAGAGAGGGAGGTGCATTAGTACTTACACACCCTTTAGTACTGCCTGTCTGTCCGACATTGCCTTGTTAACAGGATACAACCTTTCCTCTCCGTTCAGCCGGTGCTTGATGTGCTTAATGTGGGTTTGGGGTTTGGTGGTCTGAATGTTGAAGAGCACAAGGGCAGAATCGATCACTTCACCCTCTGGCTACTGCATGACAGTGCACTTCACATGGATAATCAGGGGTGAGGTCACCTTGACAGGGGGGATTTTGTTTCAGCAGCGTTTATTGATACAGTGAAATGTTTAGACACATTTTTCCTTTCACAAGGCATGAGTCACAGTGTGTGGACTGAAAAAGAGATGCTCAGAATGAATGGCTGTGATTCTGTGACTGTGAGTCACATTGGCTACTTCATGACAATACATTTTGGTCCAGTCGAAAAAAAAAAACTGAAAGAATGGTTGATTTGACCATAATAATGTCAGTGGTAAATCTTTGTATTAGATCAAAAAAAATATATTTTGGTCTTCGACCTGGGTTCAGTGTCAGAAATGCAGAGTTTGCTAATTATTGCTAAAGCTCAAATTAATTTTTTTGTAATAAATAAATACAGTTAGCTAAATTTCAGCCACGTGTATTATTGCTTCACTCATTAAAATGCATTAAATAAAATTAAAATGTTTAAGTATATGACTCTGTATATTAATAATGATTATTTCAATGGCTTAACAATCTTAATAAAATGCAGTAATACATTAATGTAAGTGCATTCACATGGCATGTTATTATAGGCCAGATTTATAGGCCATACAGTGTGTACACCTGCTTCTTAATTTATCCAGATTATTATAGTTAACAAAAACTACAAAAAAAAAGAGAAAAAAGACAAGTCTCAGTTAGTCTAGCACAGTACAAAAAAAAAAAAACCCTAGCTAAGTGTACTGTGCTAGACTAACTGAGACTTGTCATAGCACTTGTATACTTTTGCTCTCTCGTTGGTCTGATTGCTTCTGTTGTTCTCCTCATTTGTAAGTCGATTTGGATAAAAGCGTCTGCTAAATGATTAAATGTAAATGTAAATGTAAAACTAAAACCATTTAAAAAAAAAAATCATTACTTTAAGTAAAACTTATTTTATTTCAGCTATAGTTGCCAAGCCAACATTTCTCATTTTCACTTAATTTAGCTTGATGTAGCCTACTAAAATAACTAAAACTACAACTGAATTAAAAATTGGAAAAAACTACATGGACATAAAAAAAAAAAAAAATCACTCAGCAAAATTACTAAAACTTTAACTAATTGAAATGAAAATGGAAATTATAAAAAATAATATATAGTATCTAATAATATAGTGTCATAATCTCATAGAAATAGTATCTCAATGATACAAAAAACACTACAATCTATACACCAAGGGGGGCTTGAAAAAGATTGAAGACCACCTGCGCTTGAGAATCTTTGGTCTCCTCTGTTTTGTCAATAGAGGGCGATATAACGCTAACCTGCTTTCGAGTCACGCCTACCTTATCTCAAATGCCACAGGCAAGCCATCATACCACAAGATTGATAAATTTGTTTATAAAAATATGAAGTTATTTTAAACTAAAATTACACATACAAACGAGTCGAATCGTTCTGAATAAGCATGTATACTTACTTATGAGGAAAGTAAGCTGTGCTGTTGTTTCTGCTTTTAAACATTAAAAAAAAGAATCTAATGAATGAAATAGGCTACTCTTAATCAAAACTCACTGTAAATTCTCATTAAACAGTCATACTTTTATTGTGATAAGTGAAAGTTAAGGATATACATGTGATTTTATTAGTCGTGGGAGTGCTCGGGAACTTCCTGGTGTCTCTGAGAGAGAGAGAGAGAGAGAGAGAGAGAGTGAGAGAAAGAGAGTGAGAGAAAGAGAGAAAGAGAGAGAGGGCGGGTGCCTGCTGCTAACGTTTGCTTCAAACCATTACTGAGTACATGCTCCATGGCATAGTACTCATCTCAAACTAGAGCATTACTATCTGTAATATTATTAATAACACATTCATCTCCAGCAGTCATTTTACTACATCTGTTTAAGTGACCTAGACAACTGCAAAAGCGACTTTTCAGTGTCCCACTGAGGTAAATATTCTCGTCGGTGGGATTCACACACCAGACTACATCTTGAGAGCAAGTGTCCCATCTCTGCTGGGTTTCTCTTATGCAGTATTACAGTGAGCGACCGGCGCTTTTGGACGGTGCAGGATTTGAAGTCGGCGTGCTTTAATCAAGGTAAGTGCTAGACGCGCAGTTCATTTCAGTTAGAATCAAAGCACAAAGTCAGTTTACGCTTTGACGTATGAGTATTGAATTCACACGTGCGGATTGTCAAGATAATGTTTCTTAAGATTGGTTTCTTGCATATTTGAGATGTCCGGTTGATAAACGAGTCGGATCTTTTCAATGAATTTGTTGAACCACTAAACCGGACTGAACGATTCCTTCGAGAATCAGTCAGAGCAGTTCTCTCTCGGATATATCTGACTCGATAAACGATGATAGTAAGAGCATTTGAACCGAGGCTACATACCCGAAACAAAATAAAAAAATAATAATTTATTCGTATTAAAGAAACAATAACAAAAAACGCGATTACGTCATAACGTAAAAGAATCATTTCTGAAGCGTTATTTTGTAACAAACTGTTGGATTCGCGGGAAAGATCAAGACTTTCCAACACTTAGTGAGTTCCCTTGACAGACAGAGTATGATACACAGAAACTGTCATGTTCATAGGACCACATGGATCTCACCTGTTACTTTACTCCAAGTTATTTCTGAAAATACTACCCTGACCTGTTCAGATCTTGCTTCAAAAGCATGAGGGTCATACAAACAAACCCCTATCTCCAAAGCTTAAAAGTGCAAAACTATGGACATGTATTGAGTTCCATTTGTTAGGGAGTGATTCGTGCAGCTTTGGACCACATTTTTTTCCAGGAATGTCAAGTGGAGTTAAAGGACACCAGCTGTTAATTATCTGTCATTCCAAACTAACCTCCCTCAATCCACTTACATTAGAAATTCCACTGGGAATATACTATCAGCATCACCCTCAGAGGCCAAGCTTGTAAAATTGTTGAATGTGTTATTTTTACTACACTGTGTCAGGGTGCATATAAGAGGATGTTTCTTTCACCTGTGTTTCCAGTTGAGCAGCACAGCGCTGATGACATCTTGAGGTCGTTGGCAGGTCATGTCCTCAAGTGTCCTCACTCGCATCCCCCCTTGTGTATCATTCCTTTTTCCATGTGTTGCAAAACCTAATGAAGATGCTCCTGTCAAATGAAATGGATTGCTTACAGTGGGAGATCTATTTTGTTGTGCAACACTGCATGGATGGTGTAACTAGTATAATTGACAACAATTAGAAGCTGACAGTTGCTTAGGCTTCTATAAACGAATGAATAATGCTGTAACAGTCATGCTTAAGGTGTTTGTGCTGTGCGTTTTCCAAGAGCTGTATGACGACACTGCATGACAAACAACAGTGTGTTTTTCATTTAGAATGGTAGTGTTGCAAAATACTAATCTTGTTAAGACATCCCTGCAAATCTGATTAAATTAATAGTTCATCCCAAAATGAAAATTTGCTGAAATTTTACTCCTTCAGGCCATCCAAGATGAGTTTGTCTGTTAATCAGAACAGTTACATTTTAGGATTACATCTCTTGCCTGCCAGTGGATCCTCTGCAGTGAATGGGTGCTGTCAAAATGAGAGTTGATAAAACATCACAATAATCTACAAGTGAAATGCACAGATCAAGCACTCCTTACAAGCAAAATCAGCTCTAAATAAATATGTTGGTGGGTTTTGATGTGAGAGGACAACAGGCGATGAACTTGTATACCGGCCAGAAGCATCTGTCTGAATTTAAATTCCTTAATGATAGATTTTTTCTTAAAAACACATAGCTTTTCATTTCACAAGACATTAATTGATGGACTGGCGTTGCATGGATTGCTTGTGGATTATTGTGATGTTTTTATCAGCTGTTTGGTATCTCATTCTGACGGCACCCATTCACTGCAAAGGATCCATTTGTGAGCAAGTGATGTAATGCTACATTTCTCCAAATCTGTTACATCTGATTACATTCAATTTTCTTTTTTGGGTGAACTATTCCTTTAACTCAGGGTTGTAATTGATACAGCGTCGACTGTGACAAAGGGAGGTACTTTGGGATAGAGCATATTTTCAGAGCAGCGGGATTCTGGTTTTTGGTCAGAGGCCGGGAGACTTTGTGCTTGAGCTATTTTCCAGCTGTCCCAAGACAATTAAGTTTCTATGTCTGTCAGCAGTGAGCAATATAAGTGTGCCGTGTGTGTTCACTTTTCCATCGTGCAGCTAACATTTGCAGTTTCGACTGTTGAAACTTCTTGTTTAGTCTGTTTCTTTATCTTCCAATTATTCTCCATTCATCGTGTTTATGAAGATGGTGAGATTGCGGAGGAATATTTGGTTTAGAGCGGGATGGCTGGTGCCATATGTGGCTGTGCAAACCCAGCCCTTCCCTCATTGCTGGTCTGTCAACCAGCCAGCTGTCAACGTGTCCCAGAGAGATCTCAGAGGGGATACACCTGTGTCTGAAACGCTCAGAACAGGAAGTTCTCAGGGTTAACCAACCACATAATCATGTCTCTACACTGCATTAAGTTGAAGTTACGTTCTGCTCCTTTTTGAGTGTAAATTTGTTGTAGAAGAACTTAACCCTGTTTACTTTGTAATGCATGTTGCTGAACGATTAATTTGTCTTTGTAATGTTTCATCAAAATATTCAAGCTCTTCAAGTCCCACACTTCTTTTTGTTCTCATTGAATATCCAATTTTGGAGATGCGTCACATTGCTGGGTTGCGAATGCCTTTTCATGTTGGCTTTAAACATTTCATCTTTTGCTCAACATTGCAGAGTCTTTCTTCAGTAGATAAAAGCATTCATCGTGTAGTTGTGGTTTGAAATGTTTGCATAGAGTGGAGCAAAGTATGAGTGGCAGTAGCCTTGATAGCCTATTTGTTTAAAGTATGAACAGCCAAGCAGGTTTTAATCTAGTTTTAGTGTGAGAACTAGATGGAGGTGGAGGCAGCAGAGAGTGAGAAATGTTTTGATGCCCTGTGGTGAGTCATGAGCTCATTGTAGGATCTGCAGTTTTTCTTAATTTAGCTGTGGCTTTTCCACTTGAAATTTCCCATTGAGGGCCCTGCCCTTGGACTCAGCTTTGCTCCATATCAGGGAAAAATTGCAAAGGCCAGACCAAAGCCTTTTATCTATAGCTCTGGATGGCTCATTTGAATGTCATTTCAAGATTCTTATTTACAATGTTCATTAAAAAGTACTATGACTGTACTACGGCTCAGAGACTTTGATGTACAGTGGCCCCAAAAAGTATTTAGACCCTTAATTTCAAAAATTTAGGGTCAGAATGTTTTTTTTTTTTTTTTAATAAATGAATACTTTTATTTAGCATTATTTTGTCAAAAGTGAAAGAAATATTTTATAACATTATAAATGTCTTAATAGCTATTTCTTTTCATTTATTAAAGAATCCTGAAAAATTTGTATCATGGTTTTCACAAAAATATTAAGCAGCACAACCATGTTCAACATTGATAACAATAAGAAATGTTTCTTGAGCAGCAAATCATCATATTAGAATGATTTTTTTTAAAGATCATGTGACACTGAAGACTGGAGTAATGGCTGATGAAAATTAAGCTTTGCCATCACAGACATAAATAAAAAAAAAAATTCAAATATTTATGTTCAAATGTAAAAAAAAAAAAAACATTTCACAATATTACTGTTTTACTGTATTTTTGATCAAATAATAAATGCAGCCTTGGTAAGCATAAGAGGCTTATTTCAAAAACATTCAAAAATCAATCACAAACCTTTGAATGTTAGTGTCACATTGAAAAATGTCAGATTTTCTTTGCGTATACAAATTGTTAAACCAGGTGGCATCAAATTATGCTGAAGGTTTTTTAGCTTCACTTTTCTGATGCACTTTTAAAAATTATATATTTTTAACTGGTCTTCACAAAGTTTGACAACCAGAAATTGTCCAATGCTGTTTTGTCTTTATTTTTTTTTAACAATATATCCGTTCCTTAATGTTGTAAAACCTAAGCTTTATTCTTTGAAATGTACTGACTGAAAAGTGTGCACATGCTTTTTTTATTTTATTTTTTATTAATGGTGCGTATTATTTTATATTTTGTTAAATAATATAAATGCATTAAAAGTGTCCAAAACTGTCCAAAGATGGCCACTGTGAAACTCTGAAGTGGCTTAAATAGACACCTGAACTATCAAGAAAAATTAGGCATATTTGCTTAGCAGAGAGTCAGTAGAACATTTTCTCTTATTTTCATAAATTGAGTGGAAAGACTGTCATTTGAGATTGCAGATGTGTGTACCCGCTCATATTACTCGTCCTGTGCTGATTGTGTGGTTTAGGAGCTTAAAATCCTCGCTTTGCTAAGTGACACACATACACAGACTACTGATTAACCGGATGGTGTGAGATATTCTGTAATCCATCTGGGATACTTTCACTCAGGCTTACAGTTTGTCATGACTGACAAGGGCGAACACTTTGGCTGGAGTCGAGGGATTATTATAACACAAACTCTCATTACATTCCTTCTTACAGAGGTGCACTTTGAGATGAAATTACAGCGCTGAATTGCATCTTTTCACCATACCCCATCAGGTTGTTCATGACTGTTTGCATTCATTGTGTTCCAGCACACATGCTTCACAGGCATGAACAAGTCAGGCGCCCTGCACTAGTTCTGCAATGACCTTTGTGACCCTTGCACTCCGTAGATAGAACCATGATGCCCTTGAAGCATGAGAACGAAAGCCATTCTGTGTTATCTGGTTCATGGTACCATCCTTCACATGCTTATGTCCTCATCCTGTTAACCGCTCAGAATAAATCAAGTCTTAGACTTCAGCAATGGTCTTTCTCAAAGACCTTTGAAGTGAAAACTTTATGAACTGCCTTCCCTTCTCATGATCACATTGAGATCTGTAAGGCATGGGTTAACATTTAACCAGGCTCTCTCCTGCATGAAGATAAGTCATGCAATCCAGGCCAGGTTTGGCCTTGCACCCACACCACAGAAATATGCATATAGTGCCTGAGCGTTCCAGAGCTGATGGCAATTTTTGACTAATATATTGTTTCCATAGGATTGGTGGTTGGAAAATCGATGATGGACCCAAAACAATGTTTGTAAAGCAATCAATCTTTACACAAATGTAAATTTGTTACTATATAGTGCACTTACACTATGTACTCAAATGAAATAGTTTAGACTACATTCAAACAGGTGCTGTTTAGTAATGTTTCAGAGGTGTGATGTGAGGTCACAATTTATTGCAAAACATACTACTGCAAAATGGGGCACACCTTGAGAAAAAAAAAAAAAGAGTTGGTATTTACAGTCAGTGTACACTCATACTAGTTTTGCTTAAGGAGTTAGAGTCACAGTTCATAGGCTCTTGCAACCTATTACAGGGGAGACAAGTTTAGGAATTTATTCGCATGTTGATGTTGGCGATATCGCAGTAGAGTGTGTGAAACTCAGTCCTGGCATGTTTCAGAGCATTCAGCACCAGCATGCCTACTACACCTCATTAAAACACCTCATTTCCCAGACATGGCAGTTGTTTCTAGACGTGGAGTGACTCAGTTAACAAAATAAGCGATTTACTATGCAAGATATGCAGTTGTAAGCTCTACCAGACAATGAGGGTTCCTATATATGTATAAATTCCTTAATTGGAAAAAATTGGATGTATGATGTCAGAATTTGAATTTGAATTGTTGTGATAGATATTGAGCACATCAAATTTTTCGGCAATTGTCCTTAAATATATAACCATGTTTTCTCTTTTAAAGGATTAGTTCACTTCTAGAATAAAACTTTCCTGATCATTTACCCCCATGTCATCCAAGATGTTCATTTCTTTCTTTCTTTCTTTCTTTCTTTCTTTCTTCAGTCGAAAAGAAATTAAGGTTTTTGAGGAAAATATTCCAGGATTTTTCTCCATATAGTGGACTTCAATGGGACTCAATGGGTTGAAGGTCTAAATTGCAGTTTCAATGCAGCTTCAAAGGGCTCTACACAATCCCAGCCTAGGATTATGGGTCTTATCTAGCAAAAAACAATTGGCCATTTTCTTTAAATAAAAAGTATATACTTTTTAACCACAAATGCTTGTCTTACACTAGCTCAACTTCGTATTACGTAATCACGTTGAAAAGGTCACGTGTGATGTAGGTGGAAGTATCAACCCAGCGTTTACAAAGCGAACATGCAAAGAAAGTCAAATGCCCTTTACAAAAAAAGGTAAAACAACAATGTCGGATGATTTTGAAGTTGGGGGAGAAAATGAGTTGGAGTTTTTCGCCTTACACTACCTTTTTGAACCGAAGTACACAGACGAAGAATTAACCATGTGTGACCTTTCCAACGTGATTACGTAATGTGAAGTCACGCATGTGCATTGCAGAGCTACTGCAAGATGAGCATTTGTGGTTAAAAAGTATATAAATTTTAATTTTTTTGAGAAAATGAGAGATTGTTTCGCTAGATAAGACCCTTATTGCTCAGCTGGGATTGTGTAGAGCCCTTTGAAGCTGAATTGAAACTGCAGTTTGGACCTTCAAGCCGTTGATTCCCATTGAAGTCCATTATATGGAGAAAAATCCTGGAATGTATTCCTCAAAAAAACTTAATTTCTTTGAAAGACATGAACATCTGGATGACATGGGGGTAAGTAAATTACCAGGAAATTTTTATTCTGGAAGTGAACTAATCCATTAAATGAATATACACTGTTGTTCAAAGGTTTGGGATCAGTAGGTTTTTTTTTTTTTAAATTTTTTTTTTTTTATTAATTAATACTTTTATTCAGCAAGAATGCAGAAAATTAATCAAAAGGCATTTACACAACAGTTCTATTTGAGGAAAAATGCTGTTCTTTTGAATCCTGTAGAAGGTTATTACCATTTCCTCAAAAATATTAAGCAGCACAACTGTTTTCAACATAAATAATAACAAAAAATGTTTCTTGAGCAGAAAATCAGCATTTTAGAATGATTTCTGAAAAATCATGTGACACTTAAGATTGAAGTATTGGCTTCTGCAAATTCAGATTTCCCCTGACAGGAATAAAGTAGTCTCTCTCTGGGTGGAGAGAGAGAGAGAGAAATTGAGAAATTGCAAGCTCGTAGACAGGAGTGTGTTCGACCAAAGTCCCTTTCTCAGCAATGCGCAGACCGATCGCTGTATGACATCAGGGCACCGTGAGAGCTACAGAGAGCAGATGGCTCCACATGCTTTCGAATCGCTCTCGCAGTACTTTGATGTCCGATCGGTCTGCGCGGTGCTGCTTCAAATCGAACACACCTCATCTCACAGCCGGGCTGATTTGACGGCACACTTACGCTCACATCCGCATTTAAACGTCGTCGGGGTGGAAGTTCTTCATTGTTAGTTAAGCAGACACAAAATTTGCAATTTGTAATACAATATTGACTGTTTTTGCTCAAGTTCGCTCAAGTTTCAATCAAAGCTATAGTAGAACTGTTTTGTGTCTCCGAGCAACTCAGCGGTGTTTTGATACTGAATGAATCCACATTTTTGAACAAATCAAGTGAGTCAATGATTCAGTAACCCACTCATAAAGACAGTAGACACTTGCCTCGTTTTTGAATGAATCAGCCGTTTGAATGAATGACTAATGCTCCCAGACCCCCCTACAAGCTTTATGTTCTATAGTATGTCACCTTTTTCACTTCTTGTGAGTTTGCAGGTATGCTTATTTCAAAAACAACTGACCACATCCTCTTGAACGTTAATGTACAAGATGCTAAAAAGGGTTCAGTTCGATGCAAAAATAGCAAAAGCTCCTGCTCCTGAGTACTTAGACATAATGACTAAAATGCCCATCCCTATTATGAGTATGTCTGTACGCTCCCAGTGGGTCAGCATTAACACTGGCCTAAGGTTATTTGTCCTTTTGCCCTTCCCTAAGGGAACCGCTGGCATTTCATAATTATGGCTGCTGTAATGTGTGGAATGAATGGGTGTGGTGACTCTGTCATGTCTGGTCAGCAGCTGGCCATCGTGCCAAATGGTCTGTGCCTGAACGGTGTGTTTGTGTGCACAGATACGTTATGTGTTAACCTCACCCCATGACTTGCATTTGAGCCATGCAGGATAATGCAGTGATGTTGTCATGCTCAGTCATAGCTGAGATGTTGTAATAAGATGTTGTAATAGGCCGTCTTGTCCTTTCAGTATTTTCCTTAGGGAGCAAAAGATTTTCACAATGAGATTCCAAACTGTTTGCTTCATCATATAGCTCGGGTTTCTCCTCAGAGGTTAGGTTTCAATGTAGTTTTGTTACTAAATGCTCAAATGAACCCGCTACAGTACATTTAATGAAGTTTTTTATTTTGTTCCATTGACTGATTAAGTCAAACTTTCTTGGATGCCTGGTGACCTGGTGACCTAGTGACCTCCAGGGTTGTGCACCATTCGGAAATGAGCTGAGAATGCCTTTTAAATTCAAATTCCTGAATTTGAATCGATGTAACAAGCATTTGTATTGGAAATTAAGTAAGCTGAATTAAAATTTTAAACAAATTTATGCTATAATTTTTAACTAGAAAAGTTGAAATGTTGATTGATGGACTTTGGCTCCAACAGAGTTGGATGTGTAAGCAGAGTCCTTGCATTTATAATGACTGATTGTTTAATACATGTTCCTTCCATTGGAACAGTTCGAGGTGAGTGGGCCAACTGTAAGCCGTCAGACTTTGAAATCACCAACTGCTTTTTGTGTTTTGCTAGAAACAGTCTGATTGTTGCCCATCACAGACCTCTGAAGAAGTGGAAAACGATGAAAACAGGAAGGCCTGTCATCTGTATTTTGGCAGCATCCTCAAGGATTGTTATGCAAGCCATTTCTAGTGGATGTGGTGTTGAAAATTAAATATAAGCATCTGTAATTGACCACTCAACTGCCTTGACTTATCAGAGGAAAAAATACATATAGAGGAAAAAATCTCAGATCATATCTTAACACATACTCAAAACGAGCACGCTAGACTAGGCATGCATAATATATTGGTACCAAATTAATTACAAACTGATATTAAAGTTTTTTTTTTTTTTTAATGTTTTTTTTTTTTCATACTGGATTGTGTTAATTTAATGCTCATTTAGCTTAGTTTTACAATTAGATTATATTATAATCTAATACTAAATTTGCTGTTTATTTTGAATTAGTTTAGACAAAATACTGTATAATTTTAATGATTTAACTTTTTTTTTTTTATGAATTTTTATTGGAAGTACAGCAAGAAGAAAAGAAAGAGGGAAGAGGTGGCAGTGTCATCACTGTTCCATCCTCCATCTGCTCAGCATTGGATAGAGACAGGAACCCTTGTGGCAACCCCCTGTCCCACGCTCAGAAGCATAACCTGCCCTTATAAGGCATTGTGGGTATTCTAAGATCTCGGAGGAGGAGACTTCAGGCCATAGCGTTGCCAACCCAGCTGCTGTATATGAAAGCAATGGGAGATCCAGCTGGCCCTAAGCAGCGGCTGTGCTGTGCTATTCTTCCAGACCAGTCCTGGAAAAAGCAGGGCCGCTTGGGGGTTGGGTACTGGGCTTTTGCATGAGTAGGATGTTTGGAGTTCCTCTGACGAGTACGGTCTTGTCCACTTGTACCTCATTGCAACAACTCTGGTGAGAAAAATTAAGGCTGGGATGAAGTAATACTTGTCCTTTCCTCTCCTCCTCCCCCTTAACCTGTTGGCTGTGGAAGAAGTGGGCGTGTCTGTAGTAGTTCTGGTTCCCGCCTCCAAACATGTTGCTTCACCCACTAGAGCTAGAAAGAGAGATATAAAAATGTGATTGTTGTTGTTTCACTGGAGATTTCTTGCCTCATACATCTTTTCACCTCAGTTGGAAAGCATTGATGGATTATTTCTTCATGAAAACCTCATGGAAATGCCAGCTTTTGCCCTCATATGGCAATTTTCTTTTCAAATATATGATAAAAGGTATTTTGAATATATGTCATGTATAGGCTAAATAGTGTAAAACATTTTTAATGATGTTTTGGACAATATAAATAGATGATAATATAAAAATAAAATGTCAAAATTGGGCCAAAATTTATGAGTAAATAAAAAAAAAAAGTAACTTAAACTGAATGAAAACATGTTTATTTTTGATATATTTTGAAATATAGATGAAAATATATCTGTGAATTTTTTGCCGTATGGGTTTGTGTGGAAAAATGTACATCCTTTTATATAAAGAACACTGATTCCATGGGTTTTCCTAAGCATTTGAATGATTCATGTGCCATAGACTTGAGCCCGGTTTTCGGTTTTGGAAAGGAACCTTTTTTCTTTTCCAGAAAACACATCATTTCAGAGCCTCCAGGTTGTCTGGAAATGTGTAAGCCCTGTTCAGTGGACTCACACCACCATGTGAGGTACTGTATGACTCTAGATGAAGAAGGGATGAGTGGAAACGAAAGAGATAAAGCAGTGAGCTTCACTCTCTCAGTCAACATACAACTTCCTGTCTTGCATGTTGCCACAGTGACCTCGTTTAGTTATATGTGACCCTGGCCCACAAAACCAGTCATAAGGGTCAATTTTTCGAAATTGAGATTTATACATCATCTGAAAGCTGAATAAATAAGCTTTCCATTGATGTATGGAAAATTGGACATTTTTTAGGATAGGACAATATTTGGCCAAGATACAACTATTTGAATATCTGGAATCTGAGGGTGCAAAAAAATCAAAATACTGAGAAAACTGCCTTTAAAGCTGTCCAAATGAAGTTCTTAGCAATACATATTACTAATCAAAAATTAAGTTTTAATATATTTACAGTAGGAAATTTACAAAAAATCTTCATGGAACATGATCTTTACTTAATATCCTAATGATTTTAGACATAAAAAATCTATAATTTTGACCCATACAATGTATTTTTGGCTATTGCTACAAAGATACCCCAGCGACTTAAGACTGGTTTTGTGCTCCAGAGTCACATATCACAACATTAATTACTACATCGTGGCGTGACAGTGATGGGTTTCCCCCATCTTTACTTCTCGCTCTCTCTCTCTTGCTGTCCCCAGTCCTGTGCTGACTGTTTAACACCCACATTACATTCTTCTGTTCTGACATCACAGACTCTCAGCTTTCCCCTCTGTTTTTTTTCGCCTCCATCATACACCTCCCTCCCTTATGTACTCCCTTTCAAATATCAGGTCTCATGGTTGTCCCATGGGTCCTTTTTTTGGTTTATTTTCTCCGTATGTCTCTGCTTCCCTCTGCAGGTCTTATAAATGTGAAATTGTTCCAGTTTGTTCACGAACCGGCCCTCATCTCATTCCCATCTTCCACTTCCTGTGATGCTTTGGGCCTTGTATCAGGCTTTTCTCACCACTCCCATTGCTCAAGGCCCTGACACATTAGTAAACAAAGAAGGACTTATTGCCGTTGTGTTGTTTTCTCTGTGACTATATTCACAGGGACAGTCTTAAAGGGATAGTTAACCCAAATTGTCTCCCTGATGTTTGACTTTCTTTTCTGTGTAGAACACAAAGTGGATTTCTGAAGATTATTCTTGTCATTTCATTCAAGTGTGAATGGAAACTGGGACTTGAAAATGGCAAAAAAGGCAATATGGTTATAAATATGGTCCATATGACTATGTTCTGTGACTTCTGAAGTCATGCAAGAGCTTTCTGTTAGAAACAGACCTAAAGTGTAAGGAATTATTCATAAAACCAGTTTGAATGATTCATTGATGAATTTCAGTTCTCAAGTTTAATTCCCTGACACTGATTCAATGATCTTGGCAACCATCAACAATCCATTTAAAGGGATAGTTCACGCAAAAATGAAAATTCTGTCATTAATTACTCACCCTCATGTCGTTCCAAGCCCGTAAGTCCTTTGTTCATCTTCGGAACACAAAATTTTTAATGAAATCTGATAGCTTTCTGATCCTGCGTAGACCGCAACTCAACTGACACGTTCAAGTCCCAGAAAGATAGTAAGGACATCATTAAAATAGTCCATGTGACATCGGCAGAGAGGATGACTTGCCATTTTTTGCCCAGCCTTACCTATTCGAACCACAGTATACAGATGAACCAAGAGAGATGGACGTTTTACATCAGATGCCGGTTCCTGAGCCGTGGTACTCTTGTGAATGTGCGTCAAAGACTGACACAGAAGAGAAGAAATTGTGAATAAAGTCATTGTTTTTGTTTTCTTTGCACACAAAGTATTCTTGTAGCTTCATAAAGTTACAGCTGAACCACAGATATCACATGGACTGTTTTAATGATGTCCTTACTACCTTTCTGGGCCTTGAACATGGTAGTTCCTAGCTGTCTATGCAGGGTCAGAAAGCTCTCGGATTTCATCAGAAATATTTTAATTTGTGTTCTGAATATGAACATAGGTCTTACAGGTTTGGAATGATGTGAGGATGAGTAATTAATGACACATTTTTCATTTTTGGGTGAACTAACCCTTTAAAGGGATAGTTCACCCAAAAATGAAAATTCTGTCATCCTTTACTCACCCTCAAGTAGTTCCAAACCTGTATGAATGTCTTTGTTCTGCTGAACACAAAGGAAGATATTCTGAAGAATGTGGGAAACAGAGCAGTTCTGGGGCACCATTGACTTCCATAGTATTTTTTTTCCTACTATGGAAGTCAATGGTGCCCCAAAACATCCTGGTTGCAAACTTTCTTCAAAATATCTTCCTTTGTTTTCAGCAGAACAAAGAAATTCATACAGGTTTGGAACTACTTGAGGGTGAGTAAAGGATGACAGAATTTTCATTTTTGGGTGAACTATCCCTTTAAGGGGAACTTTGCATATGAATAGTGACCTAAATTAGGTCTGTTTGTTACAAAAGCATATCGCATGGCTTCAGAAGATATGTAATATTGTGCGTAACTCATACTTTTATTATGCTTTTTTTGGTGTTTTTGTATTTTTGAAGCTTGAAATTTCCAGTTCCCATTGACTGTTATTGCATTAAAAAAGAGCAACCATGACATTCTCTTACTGTGTTCCACTGAAGAAAGAAATTTGTGGCCATTTTTGGGTGAACTATCCCTTCAAGTCATGAACAAATACAAAACGTGAAAGGAGGAACACAAAAAAAGCAAACAACAGCCTTCTAGAGGTGAAAAGTTCATTTATTTTAATTGTCAACTAAAACAGAAAGGAAGTATGTTTTAAATTCTAACTCTACCATTTAAACCCAACATGAAGAGGGTTTTAAAGTTCATTCATTACATTCAGGATCTCCTCTCTGTCTTTTCTTAACCTCAACGCTGGCCAGTGGATTTATTTTGTTGAAGAATAACACGCCAATCAAAGTTCACAGCTTTGATCTTTGGTCCCTCTGTATTGTCCTCTGCTCAACACAACAGTTTCTACAAATAGACCTGTCCTGGTGTGCGAGTATAAATAGGCTTGTGACAGAGTAGGCGGAGAGAACGAGGGAGGGGCTGAGAGAGAGCGAGAGAGAGAAAGAGAGAAGTTGAGGAGGTGGGAACGGATTGACTACGTACAATAACCAAACATTTTCTCATTAAGTCTCATTACACATAATTTGAATTAAAATGCCTTTCACCCACATCATTAAGTCCTTACCAGGATCCAATTTCAAATAAATCATGTGGACAGATGATTATGGTCGAGAACAAAAGGGATTGAAAATTGATTTTTTTTTTTTTTTTTGTGCACTGGTTAATTGAATTTTTCCAAAGCACTGGCAGGAGACCCAGAGGATGCGAACATAGAGGAGTCCAGTGACTGAACTCTGACTCATCTCTGATTTGTCAGCAGTGGGCGGAACATGTGCCGGGCAGCATGCTCAGACTGCCCATTAAAAATAAATAAATAAATTAGAAAATTTCATTTACATTATTAAATGATTTCAGTGTTTCAGCCTTAGGAGAAATGTTTTAATATAAAATTAGCACACTATCTGCATACTGTCCATCCTGTATATTCTTCAAGATTAGAATTTGTGCATCTTGGATAATAGCATCATCCTTAAAAAGGTGCCGGATGATCTATCCTATTATTTCAGATGGATTTTTGAAGTGTGCATCCATACTTGGTTTATTGCCCCATGTATAACAGTTTTTAAGTTATTTAAGTAATAATAAATGTCGCTAGATATCAGTGTTTACATAAAAATGTAAATCATTTATGATATCAGGACGCATTTTCCTGATGTAGTAGTATATCTATCATTTTTTAAAAAGGAAATTATTACTTTTATTCAGCAAAAATGCATTAAATGGAATTCCATTTTAAAATGTTAAAACTGAAAAGTTATGTTAAAACAGCAGCATCGATGAACATAAAAGAAGAAAACAAAAAAATATTTACCAACCTCAAACTTTTGAATGGTAGTGTAAATGCAAACTAAAATGTATGTACTTCCCCTAACCAGCAAACTATATACTTTTAATGCATAGGAGACTGTAAAAATACAAATTGGGATACTGCAAGTGAGAAAATTCTGCATTTGAAGGAATGTATTCTGTAGATTAAGTAATAAAGAGATAGGAAGTGAAGGGCAGGGGCCCTGAAAGTGGCTAATATGAGTATAAATAGGGTGAGAGCACAACAGGCATGCAGGGAAAAAAGCCAGAGTTTCCATTACAGATTTCCCACGGATGTCATTTGACCACTTTAAGGAATAGAATGCCCCACATAACAAACAAAACCTCAGAGTGTCTGTTTCTCCGCCAGAAGGCCATGTGAGGATGTGCGAGTCCTGTGCTTATAGTGACCTGAAGGGTGACACTGAGTACAGAGAGTCTGACTGTTGTAACCCTCTTTAACCTGTCTGATGCCTTGTGCCATTTCTTAAAGGAATAGTGCATTCAAAAACAAACTATTCATGTTTAAAACTCATATGACTTTTGTTAATCTGTGGAACACAAAGAAGATATTTTACAGAATGTCCATTTCTCATATAAAAACGTATTCAAGAGACTGAATAATAATTAAAATAAATGAGAAAATGTGAGTGATAAAACAAATATACTGCACACAAAAATATAAGTAGGGGAAATTATATTTATTAAGGATTTTTGATTAATATATATATATATATATATATATATAAATAATTATTTTTTATTTATTTTATTTTATTTTATTTTATTTTATTTTTTCATTTGAAAAAAATCAACTACTTCTCTATGTTCCATCTATCTCTTCTCTATCAAGCAAGCTCTTTACTGTCATATTTGGCGCAGTTCTAAGTACAGTAAGATGGAGCACTATTGAATTACCCGAAATTAAAAGATGGGCATTAGACAGCTTTTGAAAGATGGATCAAAGTGAACCTGATCAAACAAAGGGACGATTTAGAAACCGCTGTTTATTTATCCTGTTTCTTAGACAACCATTGTAATCCATTGGCTGCAGCCGCTTGTCATAAATTCATAAAGTTTTTACTAGTACACACATAATGATAGAAAGGTGTGCACACTGAGCAGATTGCAAGCAAAGTTATAATGCCCGACATATGACATACTTCTGACTTTCCCTGTGCTTCTTACACCCTAAACCTGTAATGTCAGTGTTCTCAGAGAGAAAGAGAGAGCACTGTCTGGAAAATATTACTCCGATTCCAACAGGCGGGGTCTCTGATTATGTTGGCATAAGTGGGAAAGAGAGCAAGCGAGAATGAGAGATTGATAGGACCGAAAGAACAGAGGAGGATTTATACGTCTCATACGGTATGCAATGCAGCACGCCTATATTTTGCAACTTATATTGAATCCAGAACATTTCTCTAAGCTTCTCTATGCACAATTATGTCATTTGGAGTGTCCAGTAGAGGGCGCTGCTCTGTTTATGGGCAGTAGTAGTGACCTTGGTTAAGGTTTTACCTGAGTGCTGTGTGTGGACTGAACAGGTGGTGTGTTGTACTCTTACTGGGTGGAGAGGAGAAAATGGGGTGTGTCTTCATACATTAACCCTTTGTCATACACCCGAAAGACTCCCAAGTGCTGATGCACAGAGCCTCTTGGTGATTATTTACAGAGCACTTTCGTAAGACTTTCTCAGCTGTATAAATATTGCAGTTTTCTTCTTGGTTTTATCTTTCTTTCTATCTGATTCTGTATCTGTTTATCAAACAGAAACTACAGTCATAAGTCAACCGTACGTTAAGGCGATACGCCTGTGACATCAGGTTATAAACTCATAAAGCATACCACCATAAGTGAGTGTGACCTGTGCACTGTGAAGTGTACTTGGCCCCTTTTTCTTCCTCGGGCAACTGAGCTGAGTTTAAGGGCATCAATCTTTCCTCCTTGACGGATCCCTATCTGAAATCGTCCTCAAATCTGCTTCAGCATGCACTGGGGCAGCAGGAAAGGAGGAGGAAAATTCATTTGGCGTAATCACCAGCTACATTTCATCCAACATGCAATGCTAGAGTTCCCAATCCCAGTTCACTGGTTCCTCGAGTCTGTCAGCACAAGATGGAGTGTTCATATGCTGTGTCTTACGTTTTTTGTTTTTAATATTTTCTAAAAGAGGCACAGGCTGGTTTTTAAGGACAGGCACATGTAGGGCTACTATAGGGGGGCTGGAAAGTTTTAGCTTTCGCTGTAAATCCCATTGCAGGAGGACAGAGTAAGCGAGTCAAGGGAGCTAGAGAGGGGGAGTGTGTCACTTTTCAGAAGGACTGATTCGTGCCTCCGCAGGCAGTGAGGGGGGAGAGAGGGAGTGAGAAAAAGAGAGAGAGACGCAGGAAAGGAGAGGAAAGTTAAAGCTGAAGAAATGGCAGTTGGGACGCTCCCACACATGGTGCAAAAGAAGTTGAAATAACAAACTCGGCACACTTTCTTAAACAAGAGAGTGTTTTGGAAATACTTATAATTCATATACTTACAGCAACAAGCTGGGAAGATGAAGTATCGAGGCATGGTAAGAACCACAGCATGCTCCATACTAAACAAAAGCAGCTGGGAGATTTCTGCAATGTCAGTCAGGGTCTTATGAAAGTGAAATATGTGGTTCTGGACCGAAGTTGTCAACTTATTTTGTGTTTAGATTATGTAATGATTTACTAGAACAACTGTAATGCAAGTATCACAGGGAATCGTGAATTTTATATGAGTTTTGACCTGATCTATCTGTCTGTCTGTCTGTCTGTCTGTTTGTCTGTCATACATATACACACATATATACATAGGTGGTGTGTGTGTGTATTTAGATAAATATGTAATTCATTATTCACTATATACACACACTCACACTTTTTATAATGATTTTTAGTACCTGAGGTGTATATACACTAAAACAGTTTTTAATAATTTTATATTTGTATGAAATTCTCTATATTACAATATATTCTGTAAACAGCAATTTTGCATTATCCATTGAGTAGGTTGTTCATAAGGATGAGTTACTTCAGCTGCGCAGGCATAAATATCAGCTGATCATATAGTGAAATGGTAATATAAATAGTGGAAGTCACTTTTCCTCTGAAAAGAAGGATTTGGAGTTTGTCTATCCCAGGGGTGTCAAACTCAGTTCCTGGAGGACCGCAGCCCTGCAGAGTTTTGTTCCAATCCTGCTCTAACACACAAATCGTAGTTTTCAAATAAGCCTGAAGGACTTGATTAGCTAGATCAGGTGTGTTTAATTAGGGTTGCATCTAAACTCTGCAGGGCTCTGGCCCTCCAGGAACTGAGTTTGACACCCTGGTCTATCCGATCAGGTGCTGATCCTATCTTGGGACCCTCTTTCATGCCGGACATTCTGACTATCAGTTTCTGTGTTTATGCCATAGTGTCGTCTCACAGTGAAGCAATCCCTGGCTTTGACCCAGCAGCAGTCACTGTTGATTTCCAGGCTAGAAAGAGAGTGAGAGTGAGAGAGATAATGAAACTGGTGTCTGTCATCAGGCCATTCCACCCTGCTACATTTCTTCCTGTTTCTGTCATCCGCGATGTCCTCCGAAAGCCAACAGAAACTTCAAGAACAAGCACTCAAGATTAAGACCTCATCGTTTGGGTTTCTGAGGTCTTTCACCTTTCACCCATTCAATGTCGTGATACGCTATGAGTGTCGTTTGCAGAGCATCATTTCACATTCAAATAAACACACATTGCGGTCAGCGATACTTTAGATGTGATCGAATTTCGGCACTTTTCATCGTAGGCAAATAACTGCAGAAGTCTGATGAATGGCTGACACTAGATTTATGGTATCTAGTGCAGTTTCGCTCGAGATTCCCCTGAACTGCTAAACAGCTGCACCGCTCGCAGGAAGAGCCAGATCTCAGGCAGAGGAAATGAAGTTTATGTAATGACATGCTGCTCGGAGTGACTGAGATGTGAGATACTGAGATATTAAGGAATGCCAAAGCAATACATTTATATATGACACTAAGAATGAAATACTGTGGCGGTCTAGTAAGCAGTTTACATTTCTCCCGACTTGTGCTCTTCAAATGCCCTCTGGACATGAATGCCTTGCATTGTCCGGACAGGCTGGAATGAAGGATAACTGGTCACTTTATATCTTCTCCAAGTCAAAAAGTGTGTGTGAGTGTGTTTGTGAGTTCAGCATGTGGAGGGGGTGCAACTCTTCACCTGTTTAGGCGGAGCCAGTCACACCTGTCTGTCAACTTTCCCCCTGAAATTTGACAGCCACCAGCTGACTTTCCAAACCAACACAGCCCCTTTGACACAAGGACAGCCATCGACTCAGCAGACCGGCGTGAATTACAATGCCACCCATGGAATTTCTCGCCATCTGTGTGGCAGTAATTAAAGGAGCATTGTGAGACATCTTCTTTGAAGATTTATTGATGAATATAGCTTAATTAGGGGATGATATAATGTGATGCACAGGAAGGCCCGGGGTCTTTGTACAGCTTTTGAGTAGTGCTCAAAACATACTCAAACAAGTTTCATTGTCAGTTTCATGACTGAATAGTCGCAGGCATGCAAAATAGGGGCAAAAAGTTGCATTACATTTGGAGAAGTGCTAAAAATGTTTTTCCCCACTGACCATCTGCATGAATCAAAGCTGCAGGAGTCTGATCTTATTAAACTTCTCTTCAAAAAAAAAAAAAACAAGACATCCCACACTTCTTCTCACACATGTCCACGTCATTGTTGGTGGTTAATGTTGTGGGAAGCCTTTTTAATTTATGGGTGTTTTTTCAACTATAGGCACTATCAATTTTGTCTCTGTTTTTCTGAAATAATAATTATTATGTGATGGCTCTCGTATTTAAAGATTGAAAGCCTGAGGCATGAGTAAACTGATAAAAGCTGGCAAAAATAAACAATGTAAAAATAAAAAAATTAAAAAGTTGACTTTTTTTGTAGTTTGATTTAATCTGTTGGGACAGTATTAGTTACCATACTTGAAGAAACACCTTTATGCATTCATCATCGTTTTTAATGTAGCTGTGCGTCTCCACAAGTCTGGGTGTCTCCACCCCTTGTTCTTTCCTGAGGAAAGAAGAGCGAGGTAACAAGTGAGCCAGATGACTCAATCAGGATGGAAACATTTGGTAACCTCAAAAGCTTAAAATCATAAGCAAGCAGACAAGATGTGCTTTTCTTCTCCTCTTTTCCCGGTGAGAAGGGGAGGAGCACATGACTTTGCTCTGGATATCTAGGAATGTGCCCTTTATCCACTGCCTTCATTAATTATGAAAAAAATGCACAGTACATTCTTCTCTTCTTCATCATCCACTGGAGTTGTTAACTGGACAGAATCACCGACTTGTCCTTAGAGAAATGAAATACTGGAGTGTTTGATTTGCACATTCAAAAATCAATCTTTGTAATCAAAGCTCTGGTCCCTATTCGTTTGTTTCCAATGTCTTCTTGCAATGTGAGAAGTGCTGACGAAGGCAGCTTGACTCAGCAGATCTTCCTGACACAGCTCTGCTCACAAGAGCCAAGCGAATCAGTAGGATGTTAGAAGGTCATACAAAAGGCAATTATTGTTCACAAAGAACAAACCGCTCCCTCTTTGATCTTTAATTTTTCAGAGGAGGTTAGAGTGAAATGGAGAGCGAATAATTTGGCGACGGTCGTGTCTAGAGTTTTTCAGACCGTTGTTTTCTGAGCAGGATTTGGAAAGTGAGCACATGGCAAAGGCGCGTAGCTTGCCTTATAGACCTAGATGCTTGGGGAAGGGGACCAGGGGTGGGAAAGAAAGAACAGGAAAGCAAATCTATAAAGAAGAACAATGCCGTAATAGAGCCTGTTTCTGGAGAAAGTAGCTTAGGAAGGAGACTTGGGGGGACAAGGCTCTGCTTTCTGGTTATATGGGCATATTTATTGTTCTAAATGAATGGTTCGATTTGTTTATATTGGCTTTTGGCGGCTCTAAGTGTTTTACGTCTAGGTGATGTACAGATAATATTTGCTAATGTCCACAAAGAACCCTCAGACAACTCTGAATCCAAAGATCCTTGTATGACCTGGGTATCCAATAAAATTAATTTCAATATGAATATTTTATTGTACAAGCTTATTTCCTGTATTTTTACATTTAAAATTAGATGACCTTTGCAGGCATCTAATGCTCACCTAAAGGGATAGTTCACCCAAAAATGATAATTCTGTCATTAATTACTCACCCTCGTTTCAAATCCGTGAAACCTTTGTTCATCTTCGAGAGCTTTCTGATCCTGCATAGACAGCAAGGCAACTGACACATTCAAGGCCCATAAAGGTAGTAAGGACATTGTTAAAATAGTCCATCTGACATCAGTGGTTCAACCTTAATGTTATGAAGTTACAAGAATACTTTTTTTGCGCACAGAAAAAAATAACAACTTTATTCAACAATTTCTTCTCTTCCGTCTTTTCACAAGAGTACCACAATGCATAAAATTATGGTAAAATTATGGTTGATGTCACATGGACTGTTTTAACAAAGTCCTTACTACCTTTCTGGGCTTTGAACATCTGAGTTGCGTTGTTGTCTATGCAGGGTCAGAAAGCTCTCAGATTTCATCAAAAATATCATAATTTGTATTTCAAAGATGAACGAAGGTCTTACGTGTTTGAAACAGCATGAGGGTGAGTAATTAATGACAACATTTAATTTTTGGGTTAACTATCCCTTTAAAGTTCATCTTTAAATGCACTAATAATTTAATAACACTGTTAAGTGTATTCTTTTTTTTAATGTTTTTAAAATAATTTATTTTAAAAAATAGTATAGAATTTTAACTGTTATAAATGTTTTGTCAGTTGTCAGCCATAACATAAAAAAAATCAAAATAAAAGCTGTCTATATTATATAAGTGTTGCGGATCTGTATTATACAAGTGTCTTGGAGTAAGTACAGTAGCTCCAGTGGAAATGGTCTGTCAAAGGGCAGGACATATTATGCTTGAGCTGGCCAGCAAATGATGTCATGGTCTGTCTAGCCAGCATATTTAGTTTTGATTATGACTCCACCACCAATTATTAACTGTCAGTTCTGTGTGACTGCAATAGAATATGCACACAAATTAAGAAAGACAAACAAGTAGATGTGATTAAGGAAAGTGTGCAGTATGTTCGCTGCACACGTTTCTGATTTGATTTTCAAATCTTATCTGTGGGACTGACTGTCCGCACTCTTATTTGTTTGAATCGAATATGTACACCACCGTTCAAAAGGTTGGGGTTAATAAGATTTTTTTTTAAAGGTTTTTGAAAGAAGTCTTATCTGCTCATCAAGGATACACTTATTTGATACAGTGAAAACAGTTATATTGTGAAATATTACAATAATATAAAATAACTGTCATGCTGCTTAATATTTTTGTGTTAAGATTATTAGATGAATAAAAAGGTATTAAAGTACTTTTGTAATATTATAAAATCTTTACCGTCAATTTTATCAATTGAATGCATCCTTGCTGAATTAAAAGCATTAATTTCTTTAAAAGAAAAAAAAAACTTTTGAATGGTAGTGCACGTTCAGTATAACATATATATATATATATATATATATATATATATATATATATATATATATATATATATATATATATATATATATATATATATATATATATAATTTTTTTTTTTTTTTTTTTTTTTTTCACCAAGTATATGATAAAACGGGTTGAAAAAATCCCATACATTTAGACTGAGGGAGGGACTCTAGCATATCAATATGTGTTTTGTCCTAAATGGCAAAACCACCCAAAACTCTTGAATTTTAATCTGCTTCTTATTGAATCACATAATACAGCGCATTTAAATGTGGTTTGTGTCTGATTTGTGAAAACCAGATTCCATCTTTGCAGATTGCACGAAACCAGATTTGAGCTGGATATGCAAAACCGGCCTAAAAGGGAACAAGAGAGCATCGCACAGCCATGTTAGACTTTCAGAGTTGGTGCAGCTCTGTTGGTGCATTCAGCAGTCTGACAGATTGGGAATGAAGTCACTTCCTGGCACTACACTTGTCGACTGTTCTCACTCGCTTATGTTTTTCTTTCGGCTTGTTTTTTCCCACCGTTAGCCTCCCTCTCTCTCGGTTCTGTTGTAGTTGGTGTACATCAACTTAATTAAAGTGCTTGCTCAGGTGTGCTGTATCTGTCTCTCTCTGTCTCTCCCTCCAGGGGACGGGCGCTGCTGTGTCAATAGCAAAACAACACCCGTGGCAGCTGGTGCATCCACACAATGTGACTGTGTGTATTTCAATGCATAATCACGCATTTGTTCATCTGAGTGTGTTTGTGTGTGTGTGAGAGTGGGTGTAAGTGCGCTTTTCTGTTTCAAGCCATAGTCCTCTTTGATCAGGATTACAGACATCAGATGACAAGTGACCTGCTAGAACGTAGTATATTTTTGTGTCCTACTAGTTAAAGAGGACAAGGATCGACAGCTAAGGTTGTTTCGACAACATGGATTTCTCAAACATTGGGAATCTAATGCGGAAAACGCAGGCCTCCATTGTGGAGAAGGGTTATCTCTTTAAAAATACAGATTTGGTAATAGATGTGAGTATGATTGTGATTCTGCTGTACCAGCACACTTGGGTTTGGGTGGAGTTTGCACTGATGGCGTTAGAGATGTGGTTTAATTGTGAAAATTGATGGTTCACAGTGTCTTGTTAGTTTGTAAAAGTGATGTAATGAAGCTAATGATATAAAACAGCTTTGTAACCTTATAAATAGTACTGTGGTGGTGCCAGTAAGCAATGATGGGATCAGATGGTAATACTGTGATATTTGAATTTAATACTTAATGATTATCGTATTCTTATACAACAGTGTTTATACAGTACTTCCAGCAATACCTTGTAGCTATTGTGCCTTGTGCTATTTTGATTAAATATAGATTAAAATTAAAACACCAAAAACTAAAATCAGTTGATTTAAATGCAACAAGGTCTTAACTGTCAGCCGTCCCCTCTGTGGGACGCCTAAGTTTACTTGTATTACAATTAAATCCTAATCTAATCATAACAAACTATATATCGTTGGAAAGGTCTAAGACTCCTAAATAGATATTTTACCACTTTTTTTGTTAAAAAAATATGTAGAAAAAGTAATAGATTAAGTAAGGAATAATTGATGACGGGCCGCTGAATTATTAGAAAAATGTGCATTATTTTTCTAATAATTCAACGGACCGAAGTCAATTATTCTGCTTATACTACAGTTGCCACACCTCAAGACATCGATCAGATGATATATTTCAAGGCATTTGTCCGGTTTTTCTACTTAAAACGCTATCGTGAGTAGGATTATTTCTTCCGCATCTCATCCAACGCCTCCGTTGCTAATTCCAAAACTTCATTTTAAACCTAGTAATGGAGGTTTGAGCCATTGATAGTAGTTGATAGTCTCTAGTTATAGTGAAACTTTAAGTTAATTTTTTTCACGAACAGCACCATTGTTGTTACCTCACTTGTGAGAAGTCACGTAGTTTTTAAGTTGTTGAACTATGTTACTGATAAAATCGTCAGAGTAGTGCTAACAACATTAACGTGTGTGCAAACTGTCAGTGAGGGAGAGATAGAGTATGTGCTTTCCGTACATAATAAAGCGTAATTTTGTGGCAAAAACATTGTTTTTATCCTTTTGTTTACTATATTTATTTGTTTGGCCAGTGTCTTTGTGGGATTTGGTTCTTTTGCTGTAAGGACCTTTGAAATAACTCAAATAATTTGGCGAAGTGATATGGTCATGTAATGCGGTCAAGAGCTGCCTGGAACTACGTTCGCCGTGCGTTTCCCTGAAAATAATTGCACACCTTAGAACGTTCGTCAGCCAATCAGATTCAAGCATTCAACGGCCCCGTAGTATAATTTATGACGAGTGCACCTGAAAAATCTACATCATAACAGGAGTTCTGACCTTTGTCACAGAAAGTCGTCTTAGTTGCCTTTTTCCCTATCACGCTTTAGAAATCAAGAAATTATATATCAATTGAAAACTTAAAATCTCAAAATTCATCTTTTGAAACCCATTTTAAAATCAGACATTGCATTACCATGGAAATTGTACATTAAAATCATGTTACAAAATGTTTTCGTTCATGAATTATGAAAATTTAAGTTTGGATAGAGCACTTTAATGTCTATGTTCAAAAATGTGAGTGACAGTTAAGGGGTTAAATTATTTAAGTTATTAAAAATAAAGGTAAAAATGAAGTAAATGAGCATGTACAATAAAATATCTAATATTAACCAATACTTATCCAATATCAATTAATATTGATAAATCAAAAAATCTCTAATATCGGCTAAATCCAATATAGTACCACTGTTTATCAAATTTTTGGCATCTGTAAGGATTAAAAAAAAATGTTTTTAAAAGAAGTCTGTTATTATCATCGAGGCTGCATTTGTTTTATCAAAAATGCAGGAAAGATTAATAGTTTGAAACATTAATACAAATTAAAATAATCATCTATTTAAATATATTTTAAAATGTAACTTATTTGTCACTTTTTTACCGTCACTTTTGATAAATTTATGTGTCCTTGTTGAATAGGTGTTGATTTCCTTCAGAAAATATTTTTACTTACTTTTAAACTGTTGTGTATCTTGCTTTCCTAGTTGTATAGCAATTGTAAGTCCAAAAACAAGGTACATTTCTAAAAACCATGGTATTATGGTGGTACCTTATCAAAAAAAAAAAAGTCATGGTAAACTTTTAAAGTTTCAGTATTAACTTTACCTTAAAATTGTGCTTGACACAAATCCACTGTTTTAGATAGTGAAATCTTGTTGACAGTGGTATACAGTGAGAAATCTTTCATACAGATGCTTTAAAATAAAAGCTTTCTTTAGCTGTGTTTCAAATGAGCTGAACTGAGTGTTATGAAATGGGAGGGGTCATGATGTAGCGGTTGAGTTTATTCAAGGCTCTCCAGAGGGCCTTGACATACTGTGTGCATTGCAGTGTTTATATATCACCTCGTGCTGCTCTGCGTCTGGAGGGTGTAAGTGTGATTCTGTGTATCTCAGTTCTGCTCTTTCTCTGTCAGGCTGTGGGCAGTGACGGAATCCGGGTCATGATGGAGAGCGCCCTGACAGCCAGGGACCGGGTGGGCGTGCAGGACTTTGTCCTGCTGGAGAACCACACCAGCGAGGTGGCGTTCATCGAGAACCTCCGGAAACGCTTCAAGGAGAACCTCATTTATGTAAGAGCCGATTCTATTCGCTCTTAAAGCTCAAAGCCCAGAGTATTGATCTGATCTCTGTGTCTGTGTTCCTCCCACAGACATACATTGGCTCAGTGCTGGTGTCTGTGAACCCCTACAAAGAGCTGGAGATCTACACTAAACAGCACATGGAGCGATACAGGGGCGTCAATTTCTATGAAGTCTCACCTCACATGTAAGCCATCAGCAACAAGTCATTATTACCCACAATTCTGCTCTCTTCTATTACGCAGATTAGTCCAATGGGATGACTAATGGTTTCCAATATTATTTTTGATTTGTTTTTTTGTTTTTTAAATAAGAACTACAACAATGGCCTGATTTGTCAGGCACGTAAACTCTCATCCTTATGGTAGTTGTAGTCCTTATTTAGCAATTTTTTTTTTTAATAGAGTAGCTTCAGGATTCAGTGGTATCGCCAAGGCTGATATATCGACCAATGTTTGCCTTTTTTATCATCGACATCTGCAAGTTTTTTTTTTAAATTTTTTTATTTTGCCCAATGTGTTGGAAGTGAGACTTTTATTTTGTCAGTGCCAAGAACACGAGAGAGTCACCTGTCACTTCACAATGCTTGTTCAACAAACTTTAAACCCTTGATTTCAAACTATGCTTTGCTGTATCCAGTTGTTTATTTGGAAAAAAAAATAATAATATTTTTAAGAATTTCTCTTTTTTTTGTGAAAAATATTATAATATGATTACAGAATCAAACAGTTCCCGTCTAAAATAGATCTGTTTTACATTTTTTATCAAGTTCAAACTTTTTTTTCATGTTTATTCATTTTCAGATTATTAATTTATAATTTTGTAAATATTATATAAAATAAATGTAAATTTCACAAAATGTGAACGTTAATGAATTAATAAAACACCAAAAAGCATGAGAAATTCCAAAGGGAACTAATTGCTTGAAAATACTCATTCTGATCCACATTTCTAAATTCAAATTGCATTAAATATGTATTAGTATTAGTATTAAATATGCAAAATACCTAATCCATATTTTTATGTACTTGGTGGATCTTGTTTATCTTCCTTGTTGTCTTCTGTTAGTGAAGAGGAAATTCCTTTGGAATATCTGTGAGGAATGTTGAGGACTGTAAACTGAAGTTCTGCAACAGTCATAACATTCATAGACTCTTATCTGCAAGGTTTATGTGTGTGGCAGCTTTCACTTATCCGGAGGGATAAAGTGAAGTATAAAGTTATAGGTAGTTCACCCATAGCAGACTGTACTCCCGCTGTACTGCAGTGTTCATCTCATATGGATAGCAGACGTGTAAAAGTGATGAAAGCATTATCCCAGCTCTCATACAGGCTGAAAAAACACAGACCCTCTCTGGTGTCACCCTGATCTTTCCTCATGAAAATCATAGGCAACTCCATCCTCACTGGGCTTTTCCACTGTTTGCACAAAAATGTTACTGACGCCTGAATGTCCATTTAGGCTCTACCAAAAGAATGTGTTACCAGTAAAGGAATTTGAAGCAACTTTACACATAGATTATAACACCAAGAGAGATTATTAGAAATATTAAGGGCTTCATTTCAATTAAATACTTCTACTGTAATAGAAATAATAACTATAATAACTTATTAGAATAATAACTCAATAGAAATAATAAAATAATGAATATTTTAAGTAAATATTAATTGAATATTTTAATTGTACATGTTTTTATTGTTGTATTTAAATTTCTGCATTTATTTTATTTTGGTTCATTAAATTCATCCATAATCTTAATTTATACATGCAATTTTTAATCTACCTATTATTATTATTATTGTTGTTGTCGTTGTGTATTATTTGTGTATTATTATTTATTATTATTTGTGTCTAAAATTTAAATGCAATAAAAAATAAGCAAAAATTAAAATACAATAATGAAGAAGCACTAATATTACTCTATTGTTTTTTTATTATTTTATTAAAATTTTTATTATTATACTTAATCTATCATAATTATTGTATTTTGAGTATTTAATTTTCATTTATCTACTTTAATTTATCTACTACATTTTATTATTATTTTATTTTTTTACATAATCTCTGTTTTGATGAAAATTATTTTACTTTGTGAATTGTCATTTGTTATAATACATAACCAAGCACTTATGGTGTTGACATATTCCCCATACAGTTATGCTGTGGCTGATAATGCGTATCGCTCCATGCGGACTGAGAGACGGGACCAGTGCATCCTCATCTCAGGTGAGAGTGGTGCTGGTAAGACCGAAGCCTCCAAAAAGGTTCTGCAGTACTACGCCATTACCTGCCCTGCCAGTGAGCATGTGCAGACAGTCAAAGATCGCCTTCTACAATCCAACCCTGTGCTGGAGGTAAACATGTACACAGCACATCTAAGCCAACATGTTTCATGACATACAATTTTACTAATCTCCTAATGCCAGCGTATAGTGGTGAGATCAGTAAGCGCTGTAATTGTTGCCCTGGACTGCTGTCATAGCGGAAAATTCTCCGAATGACTCTCAACAATGCCAAAGAAAAGATGCCGAGTTTATTCTGAGCAGTTTGTAGTCCTGGTAAACCTCTCCAGTAATTATACGCCACTGTTATTATCTGTGCGATAAGACTGGCGCATACATGAAGGACGTCTAAAAATGGGAAGGCCAACGGAAGTAGCACAGACAGCCAGATGTTTTGCAGATGTGGTGCTTCCCTGGAAACTAGCAGTGTGTGCGCATCTAGTAGAGCATGTGTATAACTGCATTTGTCTAAATTATAAAGCTTGTTTTTCTGTGCGCCATCCTGAATTGTAATACTCATCAATTTTCCTTTCTATCGTTGTTTGTTTGTCTTCTCTCAGGCCTTTGGAAATGCAAAAACTTTACGAAATGACAATTCCAGTCGCTTTGGGAAATACATGGACATTCAGTTTGACTTCAAGGTGAGTTCACTCATATGTAATTATTACAATATTATTGTCATTGATGATGATCATCAAAAAAAGCTCACGTCTCACGTCTCAATTGCTGTGATCCACCTTCTGTCGATACACCTTTACCCTTACAATGCTCTCCTTGGTTTTGGGGATTTGGCTGCATATACCTGCGTGTTTATGTGTTTGTGTGTGTCTGTGACATTATGCATGCTTGCATGCGTGTCAGAAACCCGGTATTATCCCCTCTGCTTCTCCCTTTGGGTGTCCCCGTTGGCAGGGTGCTCCCGTAGGAGGTCACATCATTAACTACCTGTTGGAGAAATCACGTGTTGTGCACCAAAGCCACGGAGAGAGGAACTTCCACATCTTTTATCAGCTTATCGAGGGAGGAGAGGATGATCTGCTGAGGAGGCTGGGCCTGGAGAAGAACGCCCAGCAGTACCAGTATCTGGTGAAGGTGAGAGACAGACCTCTTGTTATGATTACAGCAGATGTCTGAGGTCTAAAGAAAACTGGATGTTTAAGAAAAAGCCGTTAGCAGACATGCTTCAGCCACACTGGGTCGTACTGGTCAAGTAGGCCCATCAGTTACTGTCGACTTTCCATTAATAAATAAAGCCTGTTTACACCTCAGAGTAAAAAAATAAATAGGTAACTTTGTGTCTCCTACTTGTCACACATTCATCTTCTATCTTGCAATGTGACGTTACATGTCACAATGTGGTTTTATATTGCACAATTGCCACTTTATCTCATTATTGCAGTGTGACTACATCTCTTTTTTGTTATTGTGACTTTATATTTCACAGTGTGACTCTACACCTTGCATTGAGATGACATCGCTTAATTTCTTGTTATTGCGAGCTTATATCTCAATTGTGAATTTAATTCTTTTTAATATTTATTGTGTATAATATTTCATAGTGCGACGAACATACACTACCAGTCAAAAAATGATTTTTAATGTCTTTTTTTTTTTTAAAGAAGTCTCTTCTGCTTACTAAGCCTGCATTTATTTGATCCAAAGTACAGCAAAAACTTTAAAAAATATTTTTACTATTTAAAATAACTGTTTTCTTTTTTTAATATATTTTAAAATGTAATTTATTCCAGTGATTTCAAAGCTGAATTTTAGCATCATTACTCCAGTCACATGATCCTTCATAAATCAATCTAATATTTGAAAAACATTTATTATTATGTTGAAAACAGCTGAGTAGATTTTTTTCAGGTTTCTTTGTTGAATAGAAAGTTCAGAAGAACAGCATTTATCTGAAATAGAAATCTTTTGTAACATTATAAATGTCTTTCTCATCACTTTTGATCAATTTAAAGCATCCTTGCTAAATAAAAGTATTAATTTCTGTAATCCTCCCCACCTAAAAATTATACTGACTCCAAGCTTTTGAATGGTATAGTGTATAATGTTACAAAAGCCTTTCATTTCAGATAAATGCTGATCTTTGGATCTTTCTATTCATCAAAGAATCCTGAAAAAATGTATTCAACTTGATGATGATGATGATAATAATAATAATAAATGTTTCTTAAACAGCAAATCAACATATTAGAATGATTTCTGAAGCATCATGTGACACCGAAGACTGGAGTAATGATGCTGAAAATTTTGTTTTGATCGCAGGAATAAATTACATTTTAAAATATATTCAAATAGAAAACAGTTATTTTAAATAGTAAAAATATTTCAAAATTTTACCGTTTTTGCTGTACTTTGGATGAAATAAATGCTAGCTTGGTGAGCAGAAGAGACTTCTTTAAAAAAAAACATTAACTTCTTTAAAAAAAACATTAAATTACTGTTCAAAAACTTTTGACTGGTAGTGTATAATTTATATGTCAATATTGGCACTATTTATCTCAGTTTTGTCTATTTGCAACTTTATTTCTCGAAATTGCAACTACTTCTCAAAATTTCACAGTCATGATTTTTTTCTCATTTTAAACCTTTTTTTCACAACTACCTTTTTAATTTTTACTCTGATGCAGAAATGGCATTTATAATAAATAAAAATGTCAAAAAAGTCCAATAATATTTTTCAGCCCAGTTTACCAGATGCATTTATGTTGGACTTTTGTATGAGTATTCATCATAAATGGCATCATAAATTTCCCCAGAAGTATGTAGGAATGTCCCTCTGTTGCTTCCTCTCGCTCCCCTGGTGTTTAACAGAGGAAGTCAAGAGGAGCCCCTCCTCCCTTGATTTCCTCTGTTGAGCTGATTGAGTGTGTGCATGTTTTTTGTTTTTAGGGTAATTGTCCCAAAGTGAGCTCCATAAATGACCGCAATGATTGGAAGATGGTGAGGAAAGCCCTGAGCATCATTGGCTTCACTGATGATGAAGTGGAGGTATGACAGACAAAACGACCAATCACAACACATACACACACAGTGAAGAATGAGTGAATGTTTTTCTCCAGAAAGCTCTCTCTCTTTGTCTGGGAAAACAGTCCTTATTTTTGCAATCTGGTGTCAGAAATTACACACTTTATTGTGATGTTTCCTCTCATTCACACCCATCCCTTTCTCTCCACAGGAGCTTTTGAACATTATTGCCAGTGTACTACACTTGGGGAATGTCCAGTATGGAGGAGAGGACAACGGCAGTGCCTACATCACCACAGAGACACAGATTAAATACTTAGCTAGGGTAATAGGACAGTTTATTTATATCACTGGTCTGTGGCCACATGTGCATGACCTCTGCGTTTAAACCTCTAACCATGTGTCTTCTCTTGAAATTACATGGCAAGAGTTTGTTTTTGACTGTTTGTGTGTGTATTTGTGATATTGCAGTTGTTAGGTGTGGATGGCACTGTTCTTAAGGAGGCTCTAACACATAAAAAGATAATTGCCAAAGGAGAAGAGGTATGTTTCCTATTATTTAGAGTGAAATATTAATCAGTGCTGTTGTTAACAGACAAATATCACTATTACTATTGCTCATACTTGTAGTTAGGGATTTTTCAAACTTGTTTGTTGAGGAGAGGTGTGCTATTACTATTGATCATATTCATGATTTTCGGAAATTTATAAAAAGGGTGACAAAAGTCCCATAGCTTTACAATGAATGAGGAATCTGAGTCATAGGGAGCAGAATATCATAGAGACTTTGAGGTAGGTGACAAATATTACATGGGAAAGCACCACTAACATTTTCTTCAAAAAATGTAATGATTAATAATGTATGAAGAATTTTAAATTACAGATTGAGTTCAAAGCTTTTTTTATTCAAACCATCTGTAATAAAATAGTGCTGGTTAGCTTTAGTTGTCCTGAGCATTGAGTTTCACAGTTGGTGTGTAAAAAAAAAAGCTGTATGTGTGTATAATATTTAATAATTACTATGAGTGTTACCCATAATTCCACTGTCTGTGTTTGTGTTGTAGCTGATGAGTCCTTTAAATCAAGAGCAGGCCGCTTCGGCACGGGATGCCTTATCTAAAGCCATATACGGTCGCACTTTTACTTGGCTGGTGAACAAAATTAATGACTCTCTGGCCTTCAAGGTATGGACCCATTCTGTTGTTAAATACACTATAAGCTCCATAGAGCCTAGTTACTAAAAGTGAATATTTGGCGCCCTCACATGGAGAAAGCCTAGCTACGACATGCCATCTGATTACTCCAGTTTTCCAGTGGCTGTTACTGGAACACATTCTCTCCATATGATCTTACAGGCTGTGTATGTTTAGTCTGAACGGCGTGCCACAGCTGTTGTTGAATATTTCTGTGTTTTTACAGGATGATTCATTCAACAGTAAGAACGCCTCTGTCATTGGTCTGCTGGACATCTATGGGTTTGAGGTCTTTCAGAACAACAGGTAAAGTAAATACATAAAGTGTAATGACATTTTATATCATAATTATGTTATACCGTTTAACAATATAAAATATGCTGTATTTAATGTGATATTGCATATACTGGTTATTTTATTAGTATAAATATTTTAATATTAATTTGAATATTTTAAATAATTAAACATAATTAAATTACATTATTATTGTAATATTTCATGACATTTTTATAGTATAGTATTAAATATTATCGTAATTATATTGTTTTACATTTAATATTTTATTTTATATTTATATTTATTATATCCATCCATTCTCCAAACCACTTGTCCACTGCTGCGGGAATGCTGGAACCTATAAATTATATGTTTTTAGTTATATATTAAATAGTAAACATTCAACATTAATATTTAATATAAATATACATTTTTAACATGAATATTTTCATATATGTGTGTGTGTATATATATATATATATATATATATATATATATATATATATATATATATATATATATATATATATATATGAAATAATATTTTGGTATTCAAATAATATTTTATACATTTATATAGAAAAATAAAACCTTCCTTTTATGTTGTTATCTTTGAATCTGGGTAACTGTATTTATTTATTCTTAACAAGAGTATAATCAGACTAATTTTCAGAGGTAACTCACTCTGCCTCTCTTTGTCTATCTGTTTAGTTTTGAGCAGTTTTGTATCAACTATTGTAATGAGAAGCTGCAGCAGCTCTTCATTGAACTGACTCTGAAGTCGGAGCAGGAGGAATATGAAGCTGAGGGAATCACGGTGAGAATTCCCTGAAACCCACAGCTCAATGGGCACATTATGGGCAAACGTGTCGTGGGCTTTATTTTCATGCTGTTAGTATGGTAATGCTGACCTCTCACACTGCCGATAAAACATTGTGATGCATAGACCGTTAAAGAGAGCCTGTTTATGGCCTGGATTCACGGGTGGGCTGGGAATGCTCTTGATTTTTCATTCCTTGAATTTTATAGCAAAAAAAGCCCCATCACGAATCTCGAATATTTTCCTCTTAGTTCAAATGCAGTAATGCTCATGTTTTTGCATTCTCCAGTGGGAACCTGTGCAATATTTTAACAACAAGATCATTTGTGATCTTGTGGAGGAGAAGTTTAAAGGAATCATTTCCATCTTGGTGAGAATGCTCTCTGTGAACTTCCATCAACATATTAAACATTGTTTGAAGCTGCTTATGTCTAAAATTATTTACCTCTCTCTCTGCAGGATGAAGAGTGTCTCCGGCCTGGAGATGCCAGTGACATCACCTTCCTGGAGAAGCTTGAGGACACTGTCGGTGGCCACGCACACTTCCTAACGTCAGTCACGCCACCTTCCTTTTGTCGTTCTAATATCAGACCTAAAATCATGTACTGAGCATTTGAAAACCAATATGACATTTATACATCTGCATCACATTACAGTCACAAGCTGGCTGATGGAAAAACCCGTAAAGTGATGGGTCGTGAGGAGTTCAGACTGATCCACTACGCAGGAGAAGTCAACTACAATGTGAACGGTCAGTTACTGAACCGGAGGGCAATGATGCAAATGAAGAAACCGAAAGAGAGCGCATCATTGAACAAAAGCGGGCACTTATGCCCACAGATTGTCTGAGCGTTGACTGACGTCATTGTGTATTCTCCAACTTCTAGGCTTCCTGGACAAGAACAATGATCTCCTTTTCAGAAACCTGAAGGAGGTGAGGGAACAAGCCAAGGAAAACAAAACATATATATATATATATATATATATATATATATATATATACATATATATATATATATATATATATATATATATACATATATATATATATATATATATATATATATATATATACATATATATACATATACTGGGTTGAAATTTTAATTAAATGTGTCTGTATTTTCAGGTCATGTGTATGTCCGAAAATAAAATCCTCACTCAGTGTTTTGACCGAGAAGAACTCACAGACAAGAAACGTCCAGAGACGGTAGCTGTCTTTCTTTTTGTCTATTTATCTGTCTGTCTGTCATCTATCTGTCTGTCTGTCTATCTATCTATCTATATATATATATATATGTGTGTGTCAAATGTTGTTGTTTACATTTAAACAGAACCATAAACAACAAAAATACAAAAATTTGTTTGTGAATCAGTTCCTAGTTCATAGTAGCATTTATACATAAACCTCAGCTGCTTGGCCTCAATCCGTGAAATTGCAAGTCTCTGTTTGCCACCCACATTGTGAGGAATGCCCTGACACTGTGGTACCTCTTCACTCCATGTGACTGCGTACAGTCCCGAATCCCCCCAATCGCAGTGCCCACTCCGCAGAGCTCCATTGGCCAAGTGTGGGTGGGCTGCTGTTTAGTTGTTTGCTTGCATTGTTGACCACTGGCTTCTCCCACATTGTCACTGCCTGGCTGGACTTGCACACTGTGGCTTGTGTTCTCGCTCATCTCTCACTGCCCATCTGTTTTCCTTGTTCTTTCGTTTTGTTGGCTCGCTGCGACCAGGCAGCAACCCAGTTCAAGAACAGCCTGGCGAAGTTGATGGAAATCCTGATGTCTAAGGAACCGTCTTACGTGCGCTGCATCAAGCCTAATGATGCCAAGCAAGCAGGTTTGTGAGAAATTTTCTGTGCTTGAGTTTTAGTGCCATTTATCATTTAGAAATGATTATTTTTCTCATTTGTGCTCATTCCTTTCAACTGTTCCCTTTCCATGGGACAGTATTATGATGCTATTGTATGGCAGTATTATGGTAGTTTGATGCATTCCTTGTTATTGCCATATTAATATATATGGTATCTATATGGTACTATAAGGGATGTAGAAAATATTGCATTATTTTATAACATGAGAATTATTAGTATTATAATTTATTGTAGAATGTATTGAGCATATTTTTGGTATGTCATTAAACATTTAACCATTATGAAACATTAGATGGTCCAAACTGCAATACATGTCTAAAATTTTGAGGGGAAAAATATATATATATATAAATGAAAAAACTATCTATCTATCTATCTATCTATTTTGAGTATATATATTTTGAGTTTATTTGTGCTGTTTTTTTTCTTCTCTGTGTGATGTAATGGATTCATTGTTCAAACTGCAGTCATTCGTTCCCTCTCTCTGATTCTGTCTTACTTCATCAGCTCCTTTGTTTTGCCCTTGTCTTTTGTTGATATTTGTTAGCGTCTTTTGTTTGTTAATAAGCTCTTATCCTCATAAATAGTGGTAAATCTATAGTTTCATACATATATTACATTTTACGAAGCCTCATTAAACTGAAATCTCTCTCTCTCCAGGGCGTTTTGATGAAGTCCTCATCAGGCACCAAGTAAAATATCTTGGTTTGATGGAAAACCTTCGGGTGAGGAGAGCAGGCTTTGCATATCGCCGTCGCTACGAGACCTTCCTGCAGAGGTTGGCATCTATATGGCAGAAGAATATAAAACTTAGGCCTGTTTGGACTGTTTTTTAATGCAGGTCTTTTAATGGCACATCTTGGTTATCATTTCAAGTGTAGCCCTGATGGGTGACCAAACATAACTCATATTGGTAACCCACATGTTAGCCTGAACCAATTTGGCTGATTTAGGTAATTTTTCAGCAAGGCTCTCACAAAAAAAGCTTATTTGTCAACTCTTCACACTTTCTAATCCTCTTTTAAAAGCTCAGCACTTCCTGTGGACTTCAGTGATAATTAAAGTCAAAGGGAACAAGGAGTGTGTTGAAAACAGTGATTCCTCTTTCTGCTTAAAATCTAGTTGGGTTTTGTGGGTAATGCTTGTGATTTCCTGTTTCAGGTATAAATCCCTGTGTCCAGATACCTGGCCGAACTGGGATGGCCGTTTGGTTGATGGAGTGTCCACACTTGTCAAGTACCTCGGGTACAAACCTGAAGAGTACAAACTCGGCAGGTTGGTTACACAAACAAGCATTTAAAAATGCTAACTCTTATTATATTAGTATTTAAAAAATCAATATTCTTTCCAAAAACAATGAAGGACATTTTTTTTTTTTCTTTTAAAGGACCAAAATCTTCATCCGCTTCCCCAAAACCTTGTTTGCAACCGAAGATGCACTAGAAGTCAGAAAACACAGCCTTGGTATGAGCCATATTCAAGTACATATCATGTAACTCTTAACTGGATGGTCTGCCTAAACTTAACCTCCACAAACTGTTCTTCATGCACAGCTACCAAACTGCAGTCATCTTGGAAAGGCTACAGTCAAAAAACAAAATACCGTAAAATGCGACAATCAGCTATCAAGATTCAAGCCTGGTGGAGAGGTATTCTGGCCCGCAGGGAAGCAAAACGTAGGAGAGATGCTGCAAATACCATCCGCAGGTCTGTGTGCTTGACATGACTAGTACAAAAGTCAGTGATGTGATTCTGTCCAGTGAGAGACCCTATGCCCACTTTTGTTTTTACCGTTTGTGGTCACTGTTACAGGTTCATCAAAGGCTTCATCTACCGTCACCAGCCACGTTGCCCAGAGAATGAATATTTCCTGGATTACGTTCGCTATTCGTTTCTAATGAAGTTGCACAGGAGCCTGCCCAAAACTGTTTTGGATAAGAACTGGCCAACGCCACCTCCTGCTCTCATTGAGGTGAGATATATCAGTCATGAATCAGTTATCAGTACAATCACTGACTCCTGTAGACATGAGATGAGAAATTATGCCTTTCTTTCATTCACAGGCTTCAGAGCAGCTCCGCAAACTCTGCATGCAGAACATGGTGTGGAAGTACTGCAAGAATATCAACCCGGAATGGAAGCACCAGGTGTCCCTTTATTTTATTTTATTTTATTATTTTATATTTATTCATTCATTCATTCATTCAATTTTTTGGGAAATAGGGATGCTCATTTCGGTTAATTTTCCTGACCGACAACCGCTATTAACAGAACATTAACCGTTAATCAAATTAGAATATTAAATTAGCATTAAATAAAAATAGAATGGACAAGTATGTGTGATGATACATAAAAAATACAAACAAATATTTTATTTTAACGTGCATACAGAGCAACAACAAAAACTGGATTCACAAATCCTCAAATTATCACGCACCAGCAGCGCTTCTGAGAACAGAGAAAATCAGTATAAAATAATACAAATAAAAAAAGAATAAAATAAATAGGCCTACACTAAATATATAGCCTATAAATTAAATAATTATCTAATTAAGATGACATACACTGAATCCTTCTATGCGCTTTGAAGAACAGTAGGCTACCGATCTTGTTCTTCCCATCAGACATAAAACTAGCAGGCCAGGCCTACCTCAGTGTACGTTTATTTAATTATTTATTTTTTTAAGTAACGTCGACATGCTGCCTTTTAACTGTTAGACCCACGGCAAAAACACATCACAAAAATCCCGTCAGTTTACAGTCCAGGACTTTTTCATCCACTGGTCATATGTTTTTATTCACAGTGCGTTTTTGCAGCGTTGAGCAATGTAGCCAATCACAGACATATCTGTTGATTTCACTAACGCAGTGGCCAATCAGAGGTGGTTAATCCTTTCACCATCCAAAATGCTGGTGTTCCGTTCAGTTCTGCTGAGTTACACGTTCACGAACTCTCTCATTAAAACAAAGAAAGTGTAGACATGACGTAAATAAGAGATTAACTGCACAGTGTAAAGGTTATTTTATTACTTTTTATTAACTTTGTGAGATCGCGATGAACTACAGTAAGATGAGTGACAGCTTTCCAGTGATAATAAGTGGAGCGCCCATTGTGCACTTTCTAGGGTATAATCCATTCAGAATTTGAATACATTCACTCTCTGATAACCATTTATCCAATATTGCCACTTGCCATTGTGTTGCGTATGCTACATCAGTTAACTAAGTGAAGGTGAAGCAGGTGCTTGCTCAGTGAAATATGTCTACAGCTTTCCTGTAGCTCAAATAGTAGAGCATGGCGCTAGCAACGCCAAGGTCATGGGTTCGATTCCCAGGGAAAGCAAGAGCTGATAAAAACTGTAACTTGAATGCAATGTAAGTCGCTTTGGATAAAAGCGTCTGCTAAATGTAATAAATGTAAATGTAATGTAATGTCTGTGTATAGCCTAGGCACGCGCCCGTGAGTAAACAAATAACTTCTATAGCATTATGTTTTCTTTCACCATGCAGCAAACGTAAAAAAAATAAAATAAAATAAAAAAAGTAGAAAAAATCCTTTTAAACCGTTTAACTGATAATATTAATCAGTTAAAATTCTTACTGTCGGTTATGTAGCAGTCAGTATGAGCATCCCTATTGGGAAATTAAGCGTCAACCCAGAAAGTACCCATTGTCGCATTTTATGTAGTTAAATATATACTTTTATTTTGTTTTATTTTATTTTTAGTCCATTTTTATTTATAATTTATTATTAATTATAATTTATTTGTTATAGTCCAATTTGTTATTATTATTATTATTATTATTATTATTATATAGTTTTATATTATATTATATTATATATTCATTTATTTAATTTTTGGGCTACTGGAAAACAAGCTTTATTATCTGTTATTGCAGTTGGAGCAGAAGATGGTCGCAAGTGAAATCTTTAAGGACAAGAAGGACAACTACCCACAAAGCGTCCCAAAACTTTTTGTGGGCACAAGACTCAGTGAGTTTTCAGCTTTCAGCTCACTTTGGAGACTAATTTTCAGTGTTGTATATTCTAATTGCTTTTTCTGTGTGTGTCAAAAGATGGTGAGGACATCAACCCTAAAGTGCTACAGGCTCTGGGGAATGAGAAGATGAAGGTTTGTTGAATTCTGGGCTGTTTGTTTGGAAAATCTCTCTTTAGTGTGGTTCAGACTGTGGTTCACAACTCTTTTTGTATACCAGAAATCTGTCATTTTACATGACTGGATATGTGATCTCCTACATATTACCTTATTTCTCAGTGTTTGTCAGTGTTTCCTCAGACAACATACAGTACCATGACAGTGTGTGAAGGATCAATGATAATAGACAGTAGAAAAGTGATTCTGCTAATATATTCCATCCTTCCCCACAGTATGCTGTTCCAGTGACTAAGTATGATAGAAAAGGATACAAAGCACGCAACCGACAACTCCTGCTCATGGCGAACAGCGCTATCATTGTAGAGGAGGCCAAGCTCAAACAGCAGATCGACTACAGCTCACTGAAAGGTGAAAAGGAAGAGGGAGAGAGAATGACACAGCTTAAACTGCTTTTACACTTAGTTTGACTATATTATGGTATGACTGCGTTGTCAGTGTAATATACAATATCAGTATGCTTCAGTTAGAGCAGATTGCTTTCATACCAATTGTAAGGCATGCCATTCACATGAAACAAACCACAGACTGTGTTTTTATTCAGAATTTTGTCCAAACTGAATATGATAAGCCACTTTTTTCACAAATTCAGATGTCTAGTGTGACAACACCATTGAAAAAAGTGAATCACAACAAATTAAAAAGTGATATGCTGACCACTTCTGTTTTATATGTAGGGATTTCTGTCAGCTCTCTGAGTGACGGCATGTTTGTTCTCCATGTTGCTTGTGAAGACAATAAACAGAAAGTAAGTCTAAAGATCAGTTATCTGTTTTTAATTTCCTTAAGTGCTAAACCAGCTGCTTTCAGAGTGAATATATGAACTGTATTGGTGTCACAGGGTGATGTGGTGCTTCAGAGCGAGCATGTCATTGAGGCGTTAACCAAAGTTGCCATCTGTGCTGACAAGATGAACAGCATTAACATTAACCAGGGAAGGTGAGTTGTAGACAAAATTATAATTTTTTTTTTAAATGCTGTTGAAGTTTCAAGGCAGACTTGTGTAAATCTCAGAATTCAGTTTCTGAAATTATTAATACAAACTCTTGCTTTCCCTCTCATGGACAGTATAAAGTTCAATGTGGCACAAGGAAAAGAAGGGATCATAGATTTTACATCTGGCTCAGAGTTGCTGATAGCCAAGGCTAAGAATGGACACCTTTCTGTGGTGAGCATTGCTTACCAAATAAACTCCATCAAGATTATTTCAATAAGAAGAAAAACAATAACGAACATATTTTTAATTTCTCAGACTGCCCCTCGCCTCAACTCCAGATGATGGATGAGTCATGACCAATCACTTAATGCATTCTCAAAGGATCTTCCAGATACGCTCCACAGTTCATCAATCACATGACTAAAGGCGGAGCTTCTCTCTGCCAATCAGACGCCAGCCAGCTGCACCAAAAGCCTATGCTTTAAGTTGTGAAAATCCAGCAAACTTATTTATGTTTTGGGGGTTTAATACTGTTATTTGAATATTAACCACTCTGTCTTTATCTAGCTTATTTAGGAAATGTTGATTTGTTAGAGAAGGTGACCTCAGCCATGCTAACGAGGTAAATCAGGGTTCGTAATGAGTAGTTGTTAGCTTCGGTTCTATTTATGTTCACCCGTGATTACTTTTACTTTTCTATGGATTCTGCAATCCAAATCTACTCAGAACCAATACACTTTTGCGTTCATAGGAAAGGTATTAATTACTTTTTGCATAGAGAAGATGACTTGTTCACTTGAACGGTTAAACCTGTTCGACACACTATTAGTGCGACATAATTTTGCTCACAAGTATAATAAGTTATTAATATTAGTTGATATGTTACAAAGGAGGATGAACTTTTAGGGAGCGTATGCCAAGTGCATCGAAGGTGCGTGTCATGTATGTAAAGCTACCGAAAGAAATCTTAACGTTGATGGAAAGAATCCGCACGCTATGTCCGGTGATAGTAACTGTGCTAGAAAACCAGCCCCATTTTTTACTTCGTTACTTAATTTCCCACTTCAAGGGCTCAATCTGAGCACAGAGATCAGTAAATATTTATTTTCCCAAATCGTCCCTCAAAATGTTAGTGTTAGAAAGTATCTTTCATAAGAGAAGTGTTCCTGCAAAAATGAGAAGAAATCCAGTGATGGACAGCAGATTGATTTTTGAGAGTGGTCTTTCCTCACACTCTCCAGTGGTGAATCGCTCAGGCTTTGTGCTCCTAATACACTGGACACAATAATCTCTCATATTAACACCATTTTCCACATTAGCGCTGCTCTAAGCTCACTGCAAAGCTTGTGAGAGATGTTGTTAGCCATAATAGTAGGGTAAGTTGTATGTTATCTACAAAATAATATGTAACTTGGCTTGTTTATTTCTCTGAGGCAGGTTTGTGCATATGTAGATAAAAGGTAAGCACTACTAAATGTTCGCAAACCAATGTTGTTTTAGAAACCAAAAAGTGGAAATTTGGCATACCCTTTGCACTGTAGGATTTCGGGCACCTAATACTCTTGATAACACAGTTATTTGATATTGCCTTGATGTCATGACCGTCAAAGGAGAATGTTCAGAGAAACATTGAGCATGTGCCTATCGTAGCTGGTGTCATAGTTGAGGATGCTTAAAAGAAAACACAAAGGAAACGCTGTTGTATGCATAAGTGCCGCATGTATTTAGAACAAATATCTATTTTTGACATTTATAAATAAAAATTCCCCAGTACTGTCCACACAAACTCTTGGCCCCCAAGTTGAGATTCACACTTGTGATTTTGTTTTATACTATTTGTGTAAAATACCTGGAAGAAATCTGTCACTTTGAAGCAAACTGACAATGTATTTGAGCATATTAAAGCTGATTTAAAAAGCATTGCCATGCCAGCTCTGTATTTTTCATAGCATGTATGGGAATGGTATTTGTGTTCGCAGTATTTAAATCACTATTTTTTCCATCTAGTGGAAATTTAATTTTGCATTTAATAAAGGCAATATTACTATTTGCTTGGCAAATTGTCAAGTTTTGATTATATGATCCAGGAGAGGACCAGGAAGACTGGAGAAGGAGAGACTGGTGGTGTCATTATGTCACTGACAATTATGTTATTGTTCCTTTTCCAACACCAAAACTGAAGCATTTTTAATAGAGCCTGTACGTTAAACTGAAGGAGTTTAATTACTTAGAAATGTATGAATGATTTCAAATTATTAGTGTAGTCTGGTAAACAGAAACCAGCCACATACAATAAATAAAACTATTCGGAGACGTGCACGAGTGACCGACGCTGGGCGGAGATCCTTCAACTTCTTGTATTCTGCTGTTGCACAATATACTGTGTATCAGGTGACTGGAGAAGATTTCATATTTTACACACCTAAAATGTTTGTTTTTCTCTATAGCGATGAATATTAGTCTCATTTAGTAATAGCCTACAATTAATCGACAGAATTTGTTAATATATGAATTGTTTATATTAGGCTTACTGTATCTCACAGGATAGTTTCACTTTCAGCGGCTATCGAATCAACGAGATTCTTCGGAAGTATGGGAATAATGCGTGTGATCCTGTAAGTTCGTATATTATTCTTTATTAAATTTGCTTTGGTTTTTTTTCTCGATGTGTTTGTTTTGAACTGTTAATATATCAATTGGATTTACATAAATTATATAGTAAAATTAATGGGGCTAAACTCTTTAAAGGAATCTCTCTTCGTTTTCCGGGCTTGAAGTTTTCTTTTGTTGTCCCTGTCATCTTAAGTACATTTTAAACATTAAATGTTTAGTGATTATATTTGTGATTTAAGTTATATTCATATACATTATACGTATTTATACAGGTGCATCTCAATAAATTAGAATGTCGAGGAAAAGTTCATTTATTTCAGTAATTCAACTCAAATTGTGAAACTCGTGTATTAAATAAATTCAGTGCACACAGACTGAAGTAGTTTAAGTCTTTGGTTCTTTTAATTGTGATGATTTTGGCTCACATTTAACAAAAACCCACCAATTCACTATCTCAACAAATTAGAATATGGTGACATGCCAATCAGCTGACACCCTTCACAAGGAGGGTAAGCCACAAACATTCATTGCCAAAGAAGCTGGCTGTTCACAGAGTGCTGTATCCAAGCATGTTAACAGAAAGTTGAGTGAAAGGAAAAAGTGTGGAAGAAAAAGATGCACAACCAACCGAGAGAACCGCAGCCTTATGAGGATTGTCAAGCAAAATCGATTCAAGAATTTGGGTGAACTTCACAAGGAATGGACTGAGGCTGGGGTCAAGGCATCAAGAGCCACCACACACAGACGTGTCAAGGAATTTGGCTACAGTTGTCGTATTCCTCTTGTTAAGCCACTCCTGAACCACAGACAACGTCAGAGGCGTCTTACCTGGGCTAAGGAGAAGAAGAACTGGACTGTTGCCCAGTGGTCCAAAGTCCTCTTTTCAGATGAGAGCAAGTTTTGTATTTCATTTGGAAACCAAGGTCCTAGAGTCTGGAGGAAGGGTGGAGAAGCTCATAGCCCAAGTTGCTTGAAGTTCAGTGTTAAGTTTCCACAGTCTGTGATGATTTGGGGTGCAATGTCATCTGCTGGTGTTGGTCCATTGTGTTTTTTGAAATCCAAAGTCACTGCACCCGTTTACCAAGATATTTTGGAGCACTTCATACTTCCTTCTGCTAACCAGCTTTTTAAAGATGCTAATTTCATTTTCCAGCAGGATTTGGCACCTGCCCACACTGCCAAAAGCACCAAAAGTTGGTTAAATGACCATGGTGTTGGTGTGCTTGACTGGCCAGCAAACTCACCAGACCTGAACCCCATAGAGAATCTATGGGGTATTGTCAAGAGAAAAATGAGAAACAAGAGACTAAAAAATGCAGATGAGCTGAAGGCCACTGTCAAAGAAACCTGGGCTTCTATACCACCTCAGCAGTGCCACAAACTGATCACCTCCATGCCACGCCGAATTGAGGCAGTAATTAAAGCAAAAGGAGCCCCTACCAAGTATTGAGTACATATACAGTAAATGAACATACTTTCCAGAAGGCCAACAATTCACTAAAAATGTTTTTTATTGGTCTTATGAAGTATTTTGTTGAGATAGTGAATTGGTGGGTTTTTGTTAAATGTGAGCCAAAATCATCACAATTAAAAGAACTAAAGACTTAAATTACTTCAGTCTGTGTGCATTGAATTTATTTAATACACAAGTTTCACAATTTGAGTTGAATTACTGAAATAAATGAACTTTTCCATGAAATTATAATTTATTGAGATGCACCTGTATATACACGTTGTTGTCGAAAATGTTCGATGAGCACACTGTTGCCATGGTCACCTCCTCAAACGTGACTTATTTGTGCGCTTGTGAAAATAAATAAATAAAAATTGTGAGCTTGTAACTTTTATGGTTTGTGAATCGTTGTTTAAAAACGCTTGTGAAATACATGTAAAAATACTTCTATGTACTCATTTTCTTTTTCCTTTGGGGGCAAAGTCAGGCCTTAATTAGGGGGCCCCAAAATCCCTCATAATCAGGAAACTTTTAAAGTGATGGCTGTTGGACCCTGTAGCGTAGAGATTCAACAGCGTCGCGTGGAGCTGGTGGAGAACTACAGCGAAAACTTGACACGCCTTCTGGACGTGCTGTTTAACGTGGGGGCAGTGACTGAGGAGGACCTCAGCTTTATTAAAGGTTCGGCTGTTCGAGGTGAGCGAGAATGTATGAGAGTTCTGCTGGATGTGCTAAATGGGAGAGGAGAAGAATCATGCAGGGCTTTCCTTTACGTGCTACCAAGTGTTCAAGATGAGACCACAAAACTAGGACAGGCCAACAGGCGAGAGCATCTCAAAAAACACAAGAACATCTTGGCCAGACAGCATGGCTTGGTGGACTATCTCAGCATCAGAGGACAGACTTTAGGACAGGATGAGAGCGGGTGCTGGACTGATATCACCTTCTCAAGACAAGCTGGTTATGCATCGTCTTCTCAATGCCGACATGAGTCAACAGGAGTTGGGGATGCTTTCAGGACACGCACGGATGAGATCTGCATTTTCAAGGACATGTATGAGAATCTGCTGTGCAATCCAGCGAGTGGCGTGAATATGCTATCAGGAGTTGCTGGAAGTGGGAAAACCACGGTTGTGAAACGCTTGGTGCGAGAGTGGGCTGCAGAACCCAATTCGTCCAAGATTGTCCTATCTCTGTCCTTTCGTGAGTTGAACCTCATAACTCAAGAGCAGAGTTTGCAGGACCTGCTCTTGGATCATTACATCCACCTAAAACCTTTCCTGCCCGAGTTACTGAACTCAAACCCAACCCAGTTTTTACTCATCTTAGATGGTCTGGATGAGTTCTGCTACCCTCTTAATTTCGAACACACTCCCAAGTGTTCAGATCCTGAGCGGGTGCAACCTATACAATCCATTGTGGTCAACTTAATCAAAGGAAATCTGCTTCCAGGAGTGTCCATATTCCTCACCTCACGACCTCATGCGGTCTCCAAAGTTCCTCCAGTTCTGGTCAGCCAGTTTTACAGTCTGCTCGGTTTCTCTGCAGCCCAACAGAAGCAGTATTTTGAGCAGAACTGTAGTTCTCCTGAGGCTGCCAATGCAATGTGGGCTTCGGTGTCATCCCATAAGCCCCTTCTCCTCATGTGTCACATTCCCGCATTCTGTTGGATCGTGTCCACCGCCTTGCATGATGGTGGCTCCTGCCTTTGTCCTGATACTGTAAGTGCCAAGACAGAAGAAACAAGAGGCCTTGAGGAAGCCAACCAACCAAACTCTTCTTCAGGACCTTCTGAGGAGAACTCCAAACCAGTCACGATCTCTGAAATCTACTGCTGCTTTGTTAAATCCATCTTGCTATTCCACGTCCAAGGGCGTAGCGAGGGTTCCCATCACACCAGGCTTCAGCATGCCCCTCACGTCCTTGGCGAAATGCAGCCTATTCTCAAAAGCCTGGGAGCTATGGCCTTCAAAGGCCTCCTGGAGAGACGGTTCATCTTTGAAAGCTCTGATTTGAACTCTTTTAATCTGGATAGCACCAAACTCTCACAGGTGTTCCTCTCGGAGATACTTAAAGAAGATCGAGCGTCCCTCACCTTTGAAAAGGGCTTTCATTTTATCCACACCAGCGTGCAGGAGTTTCTGGCTGCCTTGTACTATGTTCTTCAGTCGCTCTCAGGATCAGATCCATTTTCAGGACTCAAACCAAGCACAGGCCGCTATCTTCAGTATGCATTTAAGGAAATAGCATCAGCTGTTAACAAATTCAGCAGACCTCAGCGTCTCTTCCGCAGACGCATTAAGAAAGCCCTTCGCTGTAGTGAACGACATCAGTCTGGACACATGGATCTTTTCTGCAGGTAACTTTGAAAACTGTTGTCATATTAAATGCATTTCATTAGCAGGTCAATGATGTGACACTCATTTTTGTTTGTCTTTTTACTCAAAAATACAATGCAATTCACACATAGTGTCTTGAATGCAAATTTTCAATGGAAATATCATTTAATTTGACCTATGGTAAGGAAAGGTTAGCTCAGGTTGTAAATTTTGATTTACTATGACTTCTTTTCATAACTGACCAGTTATTTCAACTTGTCCAGGTTTGTATGTGGCCTGCTGGTTCCCAGAACACGTCTCATCCTAAATGGATTTTTCCCTGATGAGCCCAAGATGCATCTGCTCCGTTGCCAGCCCTCTCCAGACCCGACTCCACCTTTTCTCCTCCATCTGCTACACTCCCAACTCCAGAGCGCCACCCTCAGCCCGGAGAGGCAGGTCAATGTTTGTCACTGTCTATATGAGGCCAAGGACCCTGGTTTGTCACAGCGGCTACAGAGTTGGATGAAAGTTCTTTCACAGCAGACCTTAGATCAGTCCGGTTTGGTAAACAGGGACTGGAGCGAGCTGGCTTTCCTGTTACAGCTCAGTCCAGATCTGCAGGTTTTAAATTTGGATGCTCAAGGACTCGATGCTGACGGACTATGCCGGCTCCTACCAGTCCTTCCTCTTTTCTCAACACTCAGGTAAATACTGTAACTGCAGACATAAATGTTCGGAGGAAGATGTGATACGCTCAATGTTTTTTTTTTTTTGTTTTTTTTGTGTGTGTGCTTTGTGATGTTTATTGTTTGTTCTTTACATAAAGCCTGGGACAGAATCCTCTTGGTCCAGAGGGAGCGTCTGTTTTATCCTTTGTTCTGAGAAACCCAGATTGTCGCATTCAGAGGCTGTGGTACGTTAAAAAAATAAATAAATAAATAAATACACTTGTAATTTAAAAATATATAAAATAAATAAAAATGTCAAATAAAAATATATAAAATAAATAATTATGACATCGCAAATACTGTATAAAATAAAAAATAAATTAATTGAATAAATAATTGTATAAATAAATAAATAAAAGAAAATAGTCATGCTAAGCTCAAATTTATTATGGCTGTGTATGATCAAAATAGGGTGGTTGCGACAGAGCTTGGCTGTGAAGGCCTGAAGATCCTTGTAGAAGCGCTGAAAGAAAATCATACTGTGACTGATCTCAGGTGAACAATGAGAGAAAAAATATATACAATTTTCAGTTAAAAATACACATATGTTGAACTTGACTTAGTGTTTACAATGTAATTTTTTCATTAGAATGGCCATCAATAAAATTGGAGATGTAGGAGCTGGTTATCTTGCAGAATTGTTGAGGACGAATCGCACACTGACAGATATCAGGTAAAAGAGACTTACCTCCAATGTTTCAGTCTCTTAAATCATTTATTTATGTTCAAAGTTCAATGTATTTAAACATTCGGCATCATATAGACTTCGTGACAACCTAGTGACAGACAGAGGAGCAAAAGTCCTCATGGCTGCCTTGAAAGAGAACACTACATTAGAGTATCTGTGGTAAGAAACATTTAAGCTGCTTTACTTCAGTTTATTTCCTAATGATTCTGTAACTCAGATGCCACAAATGTATTTTCTATTCATTACAGGTTGTTTGACAACAAGTTTACCAAAGATGGTGTCAAGAAACTCAAAGAATTTGCAAAGACCAGACCAAACCTTGACATTAAAGTTTGCGTCTGACCCACAAACCAACTTACCATTGGAGTACCAAACACCATTTGCATTGCCTAACTGGAAAATGACAAACATTTTCATTCACACATTTTATTCATACATTATTTTACATATTGGTATAATTGCTCTGATATATTACTTTTAATACATATTAGGCGGTTAAATTAATTCACCAAAAATGAAAAATTGCTGAAAATGTACTCACCTTCAGGCCATCCAAGGTGTAGATGAGTTTGTTTCTTCATTTGAACAGATATGGAGAAATTTAGCATTACATCATTTGCTCACCAACGGATCCTCTGCAGTGAATGGGTGCCGTCAGAATGAGAGCCCAGCTGATAAAAACATCACAAGTAATCCAAACGACTCCAATCCATCAATTAACGTCTTGTAAAGCAAAAAGCAGCATGCTTGTAAGAAACAAATCCATCATTTTCACTATAAACGACTATTCCTCTAACTACTCAGGCTATTATTGCTCTCTGCTGGACTTTTAAGGAGCTGTTATTTGTATGCTACATTTGCACATTAATCAGCAGTAATATTTTCAGTCTTAGGATTTATAGACAGTTCTTTCTAAAGACACTGAATTGCATTTATTTATTTTGTGAAAGAACTGCTATATTTTAATGATCAAATCTGCTACAGCTTTTAGCTAAAACTCACACAATCAGATTTGACTTAAGCTTATACTCACTTCTTTATAAATTATTGTCTTCTTTTTCTTTTCTGCTATATCTATATGTATCTCTGACCAGTTTGACAATATTTGTGCTACAGTTACTGGTTTATTGCCCATTTTTGTGGGTGCTTTTACATGCAGAGCTCAGGACTCATTTTAAATGCTTCATAAACAGAAGTAAAAATGTAAGTGTAAAATACACAAAGCCAGAGAATTCTTTGGTTAGTAAATGCATTTATTTTAAAGATACTATGTGAAACCGTTAAAATCACAGTAGTGATTGTAAAACTCAGATAGATAGATAGATAGATAGATAGATAGATAGATAGATAGATAGAATGGGCTTGAGTACTTTTTGTGAAAAAAACTTCTGAACATGGTTTTCATTCATTATTATGTTATCCATGTCAGATAATTTATTTTTGAAACATTACATGCTTGTCTTCTTTCTGAAGGTTGCATAATATAGATTCATGCATTGTTTTATCATTAATTGTCATAACATCATGAAATATGAATTGTTATAACAAGTATGATTGCTTAGCAATGTTTACAATGCAAAGTGCAAGCGTTGTTATGCAATTATTAAAACAAGATGTACAAAGAGATGTTCAATAAACATTATATGGATTCTCCAGATTCCAGTTTGCTTTGGTAATGAAGTCTGTGGTTTGTCATCACTACAAAGTTCAAACTGTATTGCTTCAGGAGTAATTCCATATATTGATGACTGCTGCCTTGAATGCAAAGCTTACCATACATGTACATTCTCACGTCTGTTGTGATAAGTCTCAGACATTGCCTAAGTTTATCGATGTGGGGGAAAAAAGAGTTTCCACTGGTTCCGGAGTAATATTTAATATCATTAATCCTTCATAACTAGCCCGCTTCTGTCTGTATTTTAATGTAGTTGCCCATTTAAACCACCAGATGCCGACGTGATGTTTTGTGACTCATCACCTCTTTGTTCAGTTTAGTGCTTACAAGAGTACAAGAAACAATAAAAAAGTGACTTGTTCAGTTCCCCTGTATTATAATCTGTTATTTTATATTTTATATTCACTTAGCCTGTTTATAGGCTACAATGTGAATTATCTTTGTTATAAAGACCACTGATAAATGATAACTTCAGAAGTTTGAAAAGAGCATAAATCTGATTCCCAGAGTTTATGTTGTTCCTTTTTCTTGGGAAAACCATACTGTACACTGAGACATCTGTCGATTTCAATTACGATATGTTACAATATGCTTTAATACATGAGCCAGTGTTCCTGTTTTTGCAGTAATATAACTGATGAATATCAGCTTGGCTAGAAATCATGAAGGGAGGACGGTTTTCTTTGTTTCGTTTTTTTGTGTTTTATAGATGTTTAAAGGTCAAAAATGGTCATCAAATACCGTAGCATGGTAGCAGGGACCACAACCGCACACAATCCGGTGTGTTCTGCGAGTGTTCTTTGAGCTGGAGCAAAATATAATGTGAAATTATTTATATATATTCGCCGAGCGACGCTCTGATTGGCTGGTCTCATCTCTAGCTCAGGAGCCAGCCAATAGAGAAGTTGACTTGTTTGTGTGAAGCAAGCGGTGCAAATATAAAATCGAGAATAGAGATGTTGGAAAATAAATTGATGTATAACCCAAAGAGTGAAATCGGCACCAGAAGGTTGTTTAAACCTTTTCTACTCTGAAGACAGCCGAAGCGAGGATTTGGTGAAGCAAATAGGTATGATTTTTATAAGGATGCTCTGTTGTAAGTTTACCTGTTAAAAATGTTGATATTTTATTAGTGTTGTATTAGTTCACATAATCATTTACGAAGAAGTATTTTTTGTTTTAAACCGAATAGATATTGTTTTTAAAAATGTTAATTATTATTATTATTTTTTTTTACAATTCTTCCATATGACGACTATAGCAGATTTCCACCATTCTTCAATAACTGTATCATGTCAGTGCATGTTTTTTGCGTTATGAACTGTAGCTGAACTGAGATGTGTTGTTTGATTTCTATATAACGCATTGTATTATAACGCATTAGTTTTATGCCGCAACTTTGTTCAGTTTCTACCGCAAACAGCTGTATTACATTCAACTTGCACCAATACCTTCGACAGTTGTTTATTTCCGAAAAATGGTTAATGGTTGTCATGTACGTGGCGTTTTATTTGATTTTTGTTGTTATACGGGCTTTTACATCTGCCGTCAGAAACCGTGTTTTGCAGTTTCATATGATGAATGGGAAATAGAACTGCTTGTACATCATATATGAGGTATAATTACAATATCCAGATTTATACAGCGAGTATTTATTTAGCCTAGTGCAGAACAATAGTGTGAAGCGATAACCAGGAAGTGCGTTTAGCGCGTCTGTTATTCAGTGTGCAGAGAGTGTATACACGGAACAGCTGAGCTCTGTATGCATGAGGAAGAGGGGAGAGGGGTACACACACACACACACACACACACACAGAGGCGGAGGCACTGATGATGCCTGTCCAGTTCAGACCAGTTTTAGGGCTGCTCGTTTTCCGCAGGATACTGCTTATCGTTAAAACAAACGAGACACCGCTCGCAAATCATGAAAGAAAACCTAACCACTAAAACGACCAATTTCCAAAGCTTTTTATGAAGCTTGAATGAACATGTAAAACAATTTGTGCAAGATTGCCATTTGCATCGCACAAACCGCATCGCTTATGCAAAGCAAACAGAATCGAATCGTATAATTATGACGTAATGTCACTTCCCCTATGGTTAAATACATTTTGCACAAAGATATCAGTAGCACAAAGCGATCGACTCGCGCCGCACTGGTTCGAACCGGATGGATCTTGGTCTCACGTGGAGCTGTTCTCTGAATCTGTTTATCGCGTAGCCAATGAGGGGAGAAGCGAATGTTCGAACAGCCAATCGGAGGATAGCAGGGCGGGACTAGAGGCGGGCAAATAGGCGGAGTTTCAGTCAACAACATTCTCTTTTGGAACTCAGCTGTTTTTTGTTTATGAGCTGTTTTGTAGCTAAGCGAGACAAAGAAACGGGATATAAATGATGTTCGGAGGGAGTTGCGGTTACAGCAAACTGGCAACAAATGAACATTCACTATATGCTGTGAAAAACAATGTTGCGAAATCGTTGGGAGAATAAAAAATACATAAAAATGTCAAATGTATCACTATAATATGTAAATATATGTATAATTTATTTAATATTTACCATTAAATATCTAATACTCAACTCTATTGCCACTTTCACAGGATTTCCCAAAGTTTAGGGTGTTTTCCTCTGTATTACCAGCACAGACTGTCATCTCCTTCAGTCATGGCTCCCTCACTGGCCACAGCCTTCTCCAGGCGATGGTGGATGGCGATTACTGCGGTGATCGAAAACCTGTTGTTCTCTGCTGTCCTGCTCGGATGGGGCTCACTGCTCATTATGCTAAAATCAGAGGGCTTCTACTCCTACCTCTGCAGAGAACCAGGTAAGGAGGGGGAGAAAAGAGTGCACTCAGTGTGTGTGTTACAGAAACAAACAGAAATTTATTGACACTCATAAAGACATTAAATGCACTATAGATACCAGATTGAATGCTGCAAATAATTACGTGAACATCAAAGGAAGATCTTACCTATATACCATATTAATGGCTTTAATAGCCTTGTTTTCACACTTTCCCCAAACAATAAATGTTTGGCTGCTTGACCTAAAACATCTTTGGGATGCACTTTAAAAAAAGTTGTTGATTTGACCTACAGAACTTTTCTTATTTCGCAACAGAGGCTGCTCTTTAAAACTGCAACAGTTTTTAGATTTTATAATCACTTCATTGCGTGAGTGAATGTAATACAGGATTGTGAAAAGCAAAAATCTCCGTTGTCTGGCACCCATCACAGGCTTGTGGAGAAATCCAGACCTGAATATCAATCGATCACTGAGAGACAGTGCACCTTATTTGGAAGCCTTCTTGTCATTAAGAATTACAAACAGCATCTACAAGCTTGTTTGGCATCAGAACGTTGGCAAAGGGGGTCTAGATAATTTAAGCTCTGTCACAGAGTTGATTTCACGGTAAACAGACTAGAGGACATCAATCTGCTTGGCTTATATAATACAGTAGAGAATCTTACAAGTGCACCTGTATCTTCTTAAGGTCTTAATATGAAAGAAATATTTGAATCAAACAATAAATCTTAAGAAAACATGACAGTGATATGCTAGACTAATTGGTTAGAGATGAGTATTTGTGTATACTGAACACACGTTACCAAACACATTCGATGATACATGAATTGAGGATTTTCTGAATAGCCAAAGACCACTTAATAAAGATGCTTTAAAAGCACAGGCTTTAATATAAATGTGCACTGAAAAAAAAAATCTGTCTTGTTTTCCAGTGTAAAATATATAAACTTTATTAAACCAAGATTTATTTACTTGATGTGCAAAATGACTTAAGATATTAAGTCTTGTTTAAAAAGAGTTTATACTTGAAACTCAAAAGGGAAGTTTATTTTTCTTACCACATTTGGCAGATTTTTTTTTTTAAATTTTAATTTTTAATTTTAATTTTTTTTTTAGAGAGAGAGACAACAAGGTCTAATATCTTATGTCGTTTTGCTTCTCAAGTAAATGTATCTTCATATTGTTTAGACATTTGTCCTGAAAAACAAGACAAAAATACTGAGTACAAAAATAATTTTTGCAATAATGATTATTCCAAATGAATGTAGACTCTTATCTGGAAAATGACTGTTCAGGTCTGCTTACAACTCTTGGCAATAATGTGTCTGGGTCATGATGTGTCTGGTACAGTGTGTTCTTACTGATGTCCGGGATTAACTTTATTTATTAGTACAACCTGTATCCATTTATTTACATAATCATGTACTGATGCTCTTAAAATCATATTGCTCCAATGGAGTTCATGTAAATCTCATTGTCACATGGCAAAATGGCTCAGAGGTAAGAAAAAACATGTGTCCCATAACCTTTTGGGTATGTAAAATAAATATATCCAACATAATATATATGTGAGGGAAAAAAGTGTGCAATTATAAATAAAGGCTCAACTATTTGATTTTTGTTGACCTCCTGTCTGTTCTTAATGTGTACTGTCATGTGGTTGCTGGCAATTCAACTTGGATGCTATTGGTTCATAATATCTGCTTGTTGACACCAGTTTGAGGTTTCCTTTGGAGCGTTATGTCTTGTTCTTCAAAGACTTCTTTCTGTGCTGCTTTGATTGTGACTTTTTTCAGGGAATGAGGTCAGGAGACTCAACCATGCTTCTTTGAACTGGCCCTGATTTATTTTTCCACTATGAAATATGCCTCTTAAACGATTTAACACGCCTTGGTAAAAACAAATTTCCGCAATTTCGAAGAAACAGCCTGGCTACTCTGATATCTTATGACCCATTAGCACATTTGCTAAAAGTAAACACCATCCCCATGATCTAGTGCGCATGTCTGGCTGGCATTCTTCACTTATCTGGTGTTTGAGAGTTTGTGGTTCGCACTGCGATGTGAAGTGTGAGGCACAAGAACCTGGCTTTTCTCCTCCTCAGATCTCCTTGCTGTTGGCTAACATTGAGTAATAGCAAGAACAACACCATTTTGTTACTTTTATTGATGGGATAGTGAGGGAGGACACAGATATCAGTGCACATTGCAATCCTGTACAATCACACTTCCCTTCTCTCTATCATTTCAACTGTTGTCAGCATCTAGTTCAGAGATTCCAGACACCAGGCGTCACATGTCTGATGACACAAGGAAGTAAATGTGGCTCAAGCGTTTGCTCAGTGTAAATATGAGATTATCTTGCCATTTCCTAACCTATTTATTTTCCTTGGACTCAGCTTTCCACTGCATGTTATCAGCTGGTTGGTTCTCTTTAATCAGCAGGCGTGAGGAAACACTGACCAGGAAAATGCTTGTCTGGCTAAATGCTTTGGCTTAGCACATCTGACCAAGTCTGAGTTCATGACGTTTTTGTACTTCAGACTCGTGTTGTATTCTCTTTCTGTTCTTCTCTCACTTCTCCATATCAAAGCAAATGGAAAAATAGGCCTGGCTGCCTCTGGTTTATGCTGTCGCTGATTAGATCTAGCGAAACAATGGCTTCTGAAACATCTGAAATAGAGCTCCTCGCTCATCTGAACAAGACCTAAAAGGTGAATCCAACAAAACCTGTCAAGAACATCTGCAAGTCATATTTCACCACAAAAGCAAAGGAAAAATATTTTGAATAAAGCCTGTTTTAGGTCCTTTTTTTGTAAAATATATATTTTAATTGATATTTTCTTTTGAAGTAATTATACACTACAAGTTTTTAAGATTTTAATTTTTTTATTTATTTTTTGTTGTTTTTGAAAAAAGTATCTTTCAAATAGCTTTTCAGTATGATGAAAAATTATTTGATCAGTAATATAAGTAATAATGAAATATTATAATTTATAACAATTGTTTTCTATTTTAATATGTAAATATTAAATAATATGAATAATCCCTGAATAGAAAGTTTTCAGGATTGTTGGTGAGACCCTGAATTTCCTCAGCTGTCGCAGATGGTACAGTCTTTGTCTGGCTTTATTAACCTGCGTTTGAATGTGTGTAGTCCAAGTCAGGTCCTCTGAGATGTTTACTCCGAGGTATTTGAAGCTGCTCACCCTATCCACAGGGGTCCCACTGATCATAAGAGGAGTGTAGGGCCGCTTCTGTCTCTTCCTGAAGTCAACAATCAGCTCTTTAGTTTTGCTCACATTCAGAGAGAGACAATTGTCCTGGCACCATGATGTAAGTCTCTCCACCTCATCCAAGTATGTGGTCTCATCATTATTGGAAATGAGGCCCAGAACCACAGTATCATCAGCGAATTTGATGATAGATGTGGAGCTGTGGGAAGACACGCAGTCGTGTGTGTAGAGAGAGTAGAGCAGGGGACTCAGGACACAGCCCTGTGGGGCTCCTACGTTCAGGGTGATGGAGTTGGAGGTGAACTGGCCTACTTTCACCACTTGAGGTCTGCCGGTGAGGAAGTTCAGGATCCAGTCACAGAGTGGAGAGTTAAGGCCGAGGTCTATGAGTTTAGAAGCTAGCTTGCTGGGGACAATGGTATTGAAAGCAAAGTTATGTACAATTACATTTCTTTTGATTTTGGGGTGAAATGTGGCTCAAATTGTAGACTGAATAGAGAACAACCTTTTTAATTCATTAATTTCATGAAAAAAAGTAAAAACTTGCACTACTTTTTTGTGTCGGTCTGTAACTGCTAACTGCAGCAGCTATTGAAACTGGTGTGTATTGACTTAAGGCAGCTCCTCCTTTATTACTCAGCAAAACATCTAAAGCTCAGCAGATATGTGTCCTCTAAAAATCAATCAGTGAGCTTTAACCCTATTCTTCTCATCTTCAGTCACCTGCTCAGGTCATCTCTGCTCCACAAACACAGCTCATTTGTTTGTTTACTGATCACATTCGAACAAAAATCCCTCACACAGAGGTTCTCTGTCTCTTGCCCACCCTTTTATATTCATAACAGCTTCTTCCTCCATATGCTGCAAACAGTCCCATCCCCCATCTGTCCTTCTCAGAACAAGTTATTCCACATCATATTCAAGGCTGTTTGCGTTTTAAAAGAACGCATGGATAAACAGTTTTCTTGAGTCTTCAAGAACCAAGTAGGAGACTTGTTGCCCAGCCAAAGCATGATTATCCCTAGTCAAAACAACTAAGCCTGGGTGAAAGAACAGGGTTAAATGTTAGTCAAGCTGCTCATGCCTTGGCAGCTGTAGGAAGGTGTTGGTTTTAAGAGGCTGAACTCCAGTGGGTTCAGATGCACTCTTATGCTATTTCTGCTGCTTGTTTACTGTGTATAGCAGCTTGTTTATTTGACCCTTTGACCAGCATCCTGGCCACTTTTGGAGGGGTGCGCGATGGTGGTCGCTATATTTCACAGGCGTTTCCTGTTTTACTTCCCAGTGTGTCAAAACTGGTTTCCTAGAAGTCATGGTTCCAATTAGTCTATAGAGTTTTACATGTGACTGCTGACTACCCTGACCAGCTTAGACCAGCATGAATTTCCACACTGGTCCATGTTGGTTAGTGCTAGTTTGGTGACTAGATTGCTCAGTTTGGATTCATTCTGTCTTGCCCTCTCCAATCCTCCAGGTAACGGTACAGGGCAGAACACATCTGAGAATGAAAACGATACAACAGTAGTCCAAAGAGGTGAGGAAGAGGATAATCTGCAGATGAATGGCTGGCCCATCTGTAAAGAGCAAGATGAAATGCTGAACCTGGCCTTCACCATTGGCTCCTTCCTCCTTAGCGCTATCACTCTGCCCCTAGGTATCATCATGGACAAATATGGCCCACGCAAATTAAGGCTGCTCGGCAGGTATAGGAGGAAAACTGGGATCTAAAATCACTACACACAAATATATACACACAAGCATTGGTCTCATAATGATAATCTGAAATAATCTTTTCGTAGTGCCTCGTTTGCCCTCTCCTGCATCCTGATTGCATATGGAGCAAGTGACCCTAGAAGTATGTATGCAAATCCACCTAAGACCACCATTTCTGTAATACCTGTCTGTCTCTGCTCTCTTTGACCTCCTTTGTCTTTTTCTTTCACAGATCTTTCCATCCTGATCTTCTTCGCCCTGGCACTGAATGGGTTTGGAGGAATGTGTATGACCTTCACCTCGCTCACAGTAAGTGCTCATGTCATACTTGTGGGTCTCCATGGGTGTTCTCTGCAGTCTTTTGCACAAAGTCCATGGCACAATCACGCAAACTGGCCACATGCCACTGTTTCCTGCTCTCAAAAATTGCTGCATCATTATTTATTCATCCTTTTCTTAGCTGGATTTCCAGCATCCTAGAAATTGCCTGATATTGACATAGAAATTGTTTTTAGCAACACCCTAGAAACCACCTAGCAATGGCATAACATCCATGAAGAATACACAAACAACCACATGACAATGTCAAAGCAATGACCTAGCAATCACCCAAAGCACCTTAGCCTTCTGAATGAGTCAGCGTTTTTGAACAAATTAGTGGAGTAAATGATTCAAAGACTCACTCTTAAAGACAGTGGCTGAATTCAAAATAGCATACTATTCTATTTCTGCCATTTAAAAATATGGGAGAAAAAGTAAGAGTAGTATGTATTATGATACTTCAAATTCAGACAGTTGCTTCCTGAATGATTTGAAGGATTCAGTTGAATTAATGATTTGATTACTCAGTAATAAAGAAAGTCACTTGCTGCCACTTGTTGATATAACCATGTAACCTCTAGAAAGAGTCGCTACACATAACGGTCTGTCCAGAATGCGCAAACAGAGACAAGTTGTTACCAACAGAGCATTCCAAATCAGTCACTTATGAAGTTCTGTTTAGTATTCTGCCTTAGAATGAAGCTGCAGTAGACAGCAAGGTCGCTCAGAGGTGTTGTGTCTCTTTATCTAGTCATATGTTTAGTGTAACATCTGCAGTGCATTGGGTTCATGTTGCGTAACATCACAAGGAGATGTAAAGAGAGCAGACTGGGTTGAAGTAAACAGGAAGTTGTGCTCATTGCCAGCTGAAGGTTGGTTGTCTCTTGTTTCTGCACGCTGATCTGAAGTCATAGAACCCTCGCCGGGTCTCGTGAGTTCATAGCTAAAGGCACAGCCGTTGCTGCAACCAGTTTCTCTGCTTGTGTTGTTGATGTTCTGTCCCAGGTTCTTTCTCTACCTTTGCAGCATGCCTCTGCCTGTCCAGGCAACTCTCCATCTGTTACATACACACAGAGAAACACACACACACACACACACAGACAGAGCGAACTGGCATGCATGAGTGCAAAGTGGAACAGTACAGACTGTTATCTCAGCTGTTATGCTCTTATAACCTTTTCCCAGCTGTTCTGTATAACTGTGTGTTTTACACTGCTGGTTGTTGTGGTGAGAGGTTAGAACCTGGGGTTCACAGTATAGTTCTGACTGTCTGACATCTGTTGTTTGGGTGCATTTCTTAAACTACTTTAGATTTATTAAGGATCCTTGCTAAGGCATCACTAGGACTGTTGCTCATACTCTGAGTTACGCATTTAAACATATTATCTAAACTTAAGCACGTAACCCTTCCTGCACCGTTTTTTGTTGTAGACATGAGTGATACCTCGACTTTTTATTTGTTATCTTCCTTAGTAATTTTTCCTAGCAATGACCTGGCAACCGACTGGAACGGTGCCTTGGCAATCACCCACAACCCTTGTACGATATACCGGTATTGGCGATAATTGTGATATTTAAAGTGTCCCTATTATGGGTTATGAAAGGTTCATATTTTGGTTTTGGGAGTCCCCAACAACAGGTTGACATGCATGCAAGGTCAAAAAACACTTTCATTTTCTTATATATGCATTTATTTTTACGTTATTTGCTCAACGACTCCCAAACGATTTGTTCAAGGATTCATTTTTCCAAACCCCTCCTTTGCATGACGCTAATCTGCGGTGATTGGTCGATTTCATTTAAAGCAGTGTTTGTGAGCTTTTAACACTCCAAAAGCGGCACCTAGTGGCAAAGAATGAATTTGCATTTTCATTCAGACCAACGCGAAATATCCAAGTTTTCCCAGGTCTGCGCGCGCAACAAGTGGGCGAGCAATATGCTAATGTTTCATTTCGATGTCAACATGAAACGGCTTAAAATTCATTTTAAAAACGACTCGTTTTAATGATTCAGAGTCGACTCTTTCTTTTGAGAGATAATAACTTTATGCACGATGCACTTTCAGATTTAAAACTTTACAGGATGTTATTTTTATGCAGATTGCATCAAGTAATAATGTAGAAAAACGCAGATATTAAAAGGCGAAATTCAGTAAAGGCTTTATTGATGATGTATATTTTGTACAGGCAAGAAGATGAAACCAGAATATAAACGCAATGTGCAAAGTTTCACGTTAAATGGCTTACCATAGAAAACCATTATAAGGAAAATACTGAACCGTTAAGCGGATTGCGTTCATATTCCGACCTCATCTGCTTGTCTATGTAAACTATGCATCATTAATAAGGTGAATACTGAATTTGACCTTTTAATGTTACCGTTTTAAATATATTACGGCACTTTAAGTGTTTTTACAACGTTTTGTCGCACTGTTTGTGTTTGAAATATTGCCGTGGGTGCTTAATATGGATTGCAAATGGACAAAACGTGCATTTTGTTCAGAAATACCTTTGTTTTATTCTTTTGAGAGGTGATCTAAGTATTTGCGGCTGGGAAACAGATGGGAGGGGGTTGTACGATTTATGAATGAATGAAAGGCCTTTGTCTCGAATCGCGCTCAAGGAAAGCGCTTGAGAAACACGGTCTCTTCCGCGGCTCGGTACTTTCAACTCGGTTTTTTTTTTTTCGTTTCAAGCAAGAGACTGTAGGCTACGACATTCACGTTACATGATTTGACTGATTTTTACATAGAAAGGGCGACAGCGCACCGCATTAAAATAAATTAACGTTCCTGTTTTCATAACCGCTGGCCAAATTAAAAAACGAAACTAAAATTATATCATCTTTGAGAGCAAGGGGCCCCCTAGTGTTTCGGGGGCCCTACGCAGCTTGCGTACTTTGCGTATAGGGAGGATCGGCTCTGCACATAATAAGCCAGCGTAAGCGCCATGGAGCATTTAACTCTCACGTGTGAATTGTTTTAGTTATAGGCTACTTGACACTGGAGGGCAGTGTTGCCAAGTCCATGATTTTCCTGCGGAATTGGGCTACTTTAACACTGATGCCTCGGGTTGTTTTTCATGTCTGTGGGTTAAAGTGACACCAATAACATGATGTTGCCCTTGGAATGCGAAATGTACCAGGGGAACACCGCCAAAAAATGTGTATTTTACCCCCCGGAATGCGATTTTTTTACGGGGGACCCCATTCGAAAAGCGACTGAGCTAGTTCTGGGCTAGGTTTGAGTAGCAATTGGGAGGGTTTTGTTGCGAAAACCTGGCAACCCTGCTAGAGGGTTGAAAGTCCGCAAGCCAGACTCATAGAAGTAATGAAACAAATGACTTTCCAGCTATCGCTGTAGCAGCTTGTAGTAAAAAATGTGTACTTATTCTCATAAATTGTCTTTTACACTGTGCTAAACTGAAAACGGTTAGCATTGATTCGTTGTTAAAAAAAAAAAAAAAGATTAATTTGACTGATAGCATTATTTATTTATTTATTATTGTATTTTTTCAAGATTTCTGTAGATATCACAATTGTTATTGTGAATTTTTGAGGCCAAGATCATCGTAGCACCGTTGCAACATAACATTGTCCGGCAACCACCCAGAATGCTCTAGCACAGGGGAGTCAAACTCAGTTCCTGGAGGGCCGGAGCCCTGCAGAGTTTAGATGCAACCCTAATTAAACACACCTGATCCAGCTAATCAAGTCTTTCAGGCTTATTTGAAAATTACATGGTTTGTGTGTTAGAGCAGAGTTGGAACAAAACTCTGCAGGGCTGCGGCCCTCCAGGAACTGAGTTTGACACCCCTGCTCTAGCATCATGGCGGTGAGTTTTTCGCAGGCAAGTACTGCTCACGTTTACTTCAGAAAATCTAGCTTACTGAACTGCAGAAGAGAGTTTTCTGAACGTTTCTAACACAGCCTCACATTCTGAAGACAAACCCTATGAGGTTAGGTGAAGCTGTCAATTTACCCTTCTTCCTCTTTCTTTCCCTCACTTTTCTGTCTCTCTATCTGTCTCTCTGTGTTTGCTTACTCAGCAGTTAATAACCCAGCTGCAGTAGAGTGCAGGAGAGCTTGTGTTTCCTTCCAGTCCAGCACACCTCTGATGTTTTCCCAGTGCACTGACTCAGCTTTCTGTTTAATGGCGAGACTGTCCACAACCCCCTCTGCCAGCGTCCCAGCCACCTGATTCGCTGTCTGCCCTCAATCCTTCATCTGTCCATTCCTCCAGCTCTCTTCCTCTCCCCGTTTTAGCTCTCTGTCTATCACTATCTGCCTTTCCACTGGCTCTGTGACGAGGCTTTCCCAGCACAACCTCAGATGTTTGGTTGTTTTGCTCTTAAAACTGTTAAAACCTGTTTACTAATGGGTTAAAATAAATATAGATATATTATCTGAAACATCTTATCTTGTTAAAATGTTTTGTTACAACCCAGAATACTCGCAACCAGTAAATGTTTCTATTATTTCTATTATTTCTTATCTAGTATTTAATCCATATTAATTTTTATAGCTCTATACTCTTATTGTACAGTATGTCAAAAATTATACTCTTATTGTACGTCATAAATTATCCATTTTATATCTTCTTAGGAAACAAATATAATATAGCAAGCTATAAAATTTCATTGGGGATATCCTGTTCCTCTTTATCTCATGCACTAATGCTGTTTTTTTTTTATTTATTTATTTTTTTTTTAATTTCTGCCTTCAATCCATTTATAACCCATTTCTTTAGGATGCTGAGTCATGTGAGGGAGAGAATAGAAAAATGGCTTATAATGGCGGAATAAGAGCGCTTAGACTCCAGAAAACATTAGATTAAAAAACACTCATGCCATCGTTATCAGAGACAAGCTGCATGTTGTTCACATTGATGTTTTGCCGTATGTCCATTGGACGCTGGCTTGAAATGAAGTGTGAATGTTTTTTTATTTTATAATTAGTCATCTAAATGCACCAGAGCCAACCAGTCAGCTAAATGTGGACCAAATAATAATCAAGTGCATATTAAGTAACATGAATATCAGTGACAGACAGACTGGCATTTACATTTGTGACCCTCTGGCAGTTACATTTGGATTTTGCAATGTCAGGATCTAGCCAGCCTTTACTAGCTTTCACCGGCTTGCCTTGAAGAGTTTTTCTTTCCCTTCTGTCCCTGTGTTCATTTCCTCTCTCTCTTGTTGTCTTTCTCTCATGGTAGCGAGTCTGATTTAGCCACTCCATCGCCCTCCCCCCAACCCATTTACAATGACTCACCGTCCTTCCTCACACAGAGACAGAGAGCTGGAAAAAGGATTTGACAGCTTTCTGTGGTCATATGTTGCACAAACGGGGATGAATAAGCCAAATTCATAATGACGATGGGTGTGATTTCTCATTAAAACATTCATTGATTTGTTTTCCCACAAAACCCAACACATAAATCAGTTTTGACAGGTGTTTTTTGGAGAGTGGGACACAATAACTCAGCTTGGGCACTTCAGAGTTTCCCTTGTATTTCAACAAATCAATCAAGTATTACACTCAGTGACTTCACTCAGTACACATCAATCCCAAATTAAATCTGCTTCTGGGAAGCTCAAGGCTAAAAATAGCACTCAGCTTAAACAATTTATAATGCAAGTTCAGATAACCCCATGCCTACAGTTAAAACACCCAGTGACACAATTAACAAAATATCACTATTTTTTTCTAATAAATACTTCTGTTCAAATGATTGGGGTACGATTCTATAATATTTTTGAAAGAAGTCTCTTACGTTAAGTAATATTGTGAAATATTATTACAATTTTAAATAAATGTTTTCTATTTGAATATAGTTTAAAATGTAATTTATTCCTGTGATGGCAAAGCTGAATTTTCAGCATCATTACTCCAGTCTTCAGTGTCACATGATCCTTCAGAAATCATTCATATATGCTGATTTGATCCTCAAGAAATGTGTTATTTTTAGCTTTATTATTATCTATGTTGAAAATGTTGTAATTTTTATTAAAATGTTATAATTTTTATCAACTTTTTATTATTAAAATAAATTTGTATATTATTAAAACATTATCAATGTTGAATAGACAATTCAAAATAACAGTATTTGTTTGAAATAGTTTTTTTTTTTTTGCAACATTATACATGTCTTTAAGGTCACTTGATTAATTTAATGTAATGTAATTAAATTTAATTTAATCCTTGCTGAATAAAATATTGTTATTGGTATAAAATATAAAACATTGTTGAATAATATTTCTGTTTTGTTTAGCAATATTATCTATTTTGAAAGTGTTGATAATTTTTATTATCAACATTTTATTATTAAAATTAATTTGTATATTATTAAAACTTATTATTATCAACGTTGAATAGAAATTTCAAACGAACAGTATTTGTTTGAGAGTTTTTTGTTGTGTGTGTGTTTTTTTTTTTGTTTTTTTTTTGTAACATTATAAATGACTTTAAGGTCACTTTTGATTAATTGAATGTGTTCTTGCTGAATAAAATATTGTTATTGATATAAAATCTAAAACTGCTGAATAATATTGCTATATTTAGCAATTTTATTATCTTAATTATAATTTTATCATCAACATTTTATTATTAAAATAAATATGTATACTATTAAAACTTTTTTTATCAATGTTGAAATAGTCAATATCAAAAGAAATATTTTTTTTGTAACATTATACATTTTTTTTAAAAGGATTTGAATGTTAGTGAATCTAATGTACAGTATATGCCTCACAGGTGCCATCAGATAAGAAATTATGTAATGTTTATTTAAAATTTAGGGATATAGTGATAGTATTTTTTGTGTGTTATGACCGATACACTTTATTGTTGTTTTACAGCGACATTTGTGTTTTCTCTGTTCCAGTGTCCATGACTTTGGGACTGTTTTGTCTCTGTAGATTCTTCTAGTCTTATTGACTCCACAAAGTATCACTTTACTTGGAGACTAGTGTTTGTCAACAACTTTTAACGTTTTGTTTCCATCCCTAGTCAATTTCATTGCAGAACAAGCAAGTGAAGACAGAGCGACACTAGCATTATAATACAAGATAAGTGTAGTAGTGTCAGTAAAAGGGCCTTTGTTTCAGGGTCTCTTGACATCACGTGACCGCCTGCGGCTGGTGACTGTCTGTGAAAGCAGAAGAACATATTCAATTCAATTCAATTCAAGTTTATTTGTATAGTACTTTTCATGATACAAATCGCTGCAAAGCGCTGTACAGAAAATTAAGTTTCTACAATATATTTAGTAGTAGCTTATCATTGGTGACTATGTCAGTTAATGTACATATGGCAGAAATGTACGGAAAAATCAATTAAAGACATAATCAAACAGACGATGCTATTAACAGCAATTATTATATAATAATTTATAATTTATATTATTATTATTATTATTTATATTATAATTTATTATTATAGTGTTGTTGAAACAGTCTCTTGGTACTTCACATGTTACTTAACTCCAAGAAATAGCCATTACTCTCCGTCTGACAGGCCCATCATGTGGAGCTCTGTTCGTCGTTGGCTCTGTTCCACAGTCCATTAGCCAAAGCCGTTCGTACACAGCCTCAATGCCGCCTAGGGCCGCTGGGTGTGTGAGAGTTATTGTAAGTGTCATCTGGGATGTTTTGGCTCTGAGATGAACTTTACTCTAATTAGAGGCAGTGAATGACGTCTGGGTTGGGTTCCAAAGGAGAGCTTTCCTTCATTCTTGTCTTTAACAAGCTTTTGGACTGTGAAGTAAGCGGGAAGTGGAAGATGTCCAGAGAGTTCTTAGAAAATCTTGAACTGTGTGTTGTGGAGGAAAGGCTATATACAGTAAGACGCTGTCAGCTGTCGACGGGTGGGATGTAGATGAAGGATTTGTATACGGAGAAAATGGAAAATACTTAGAAAATAAGAAACGTGCTAGAACAGTCTGACACCCTGCAAGTCTAAAAAATAATACACTAAAATAAAAATAATGGTGTGACATACTATACTCCATCTAAAACTATTTACTAACAGAATTTAGCAAATTATTTTACATTTATTATATATTCAGATTGACCACAATAAGAGACTACATGGAACATTTGTACTTTTAAAAATCTTTTTCACAAACAATCTTTTCAGTTGATAAAAAGGTTATTAAAATGTAAAAACTTAAAAAAAAGATTAAAATAAGTACAAAAACAATCATAAAAGTCAAATATATATATATATATATATATATATATATATATATATATATATATATATATATATATATATATATATATATATAATTCAATTAATTAATTAAATATATTATTTTATTATTTGTATACTTTTTTATTCCCTCATATTTAATATTTTTTATCTGTCTTTATTTATTTAATTTTTGTGCATGAGCTTCTATCACCAAGATCAATTTAAATTTGAATAAAATAAAAATAAAAAAGTAATCAGTTTCAATGTACATTTTAAATAAATCAATTTAAAAAATAATAATAAAAAATCAAATAATAAATTCATTTAAGAATAATTAAATTAACACTCATTTAATTAAATAACACAAATATTCAAGAGTACTGTACACTAATGACCTTTAAGAATATTCTCCTAAAGAATGCTATTGATCATTGAAGAATACACTGTATACTATTGATACTATTGAAGAATACACTGTTGCTCTCTCTGCCCCATTTCACTCTCACATTCCCTGTCGTTCTATATTTTAGGCGTTCAGGCTCTCTTCCTTCCTCTGTATTTTCTCGGTGGCGTCTGACAGTTTTTTACCCTGACAGTGCAGTTTGGAACAGCCAGTGCTGTACTCCTCCGCCCAGCTCAAAGGCAACAGCATTATGCAAGCTTCTCCAGTGTCCCTCACACTTTCTCTCGCTGCTAAAAATATTCCCGGCATGCAGTTGCCTTTCAAACGATGTTCCCCCACCTACATGTTGCTCCCACCAGAGAATATCACTGTTACCCTGATGTAATGTTTACTTTCATACCTTCTGCTATATCTGACATGTTTTGTCATTTACAGCGGCTCCTGTTACAAGATATCTGTGTTTGTTTCGATCATGGCTCGAATATTATGTTCACAATATAGATAAATATATTTGCTTTTCATACTCATGATGGGCCCTGGGCGCAGAAGTACAGTTAATACGTTTTTTTTAATGCACCTGAAGAGTTTTTGAACCCCTGTTTGTCTCTTTTGTAGCTTCCCAGCATGTTTGGTGATCTCCGCTCTACTTTCATTGCACTCATGATTGGCTCATATGCCTCATCCGCTGTCACCTTCCCAGGAATAAAGGTAAATCTGAGTCTCAGGTTGGACTTATTTAATAAATCAAGCTTAAATCAGTGATGATGATGATGATTGTTGCTCTTTCAGGTGATCTACGATCTTAGTATTGCCTTCATCACCATTCTTCTGGTGTGGGCTGGCTGTGCCGGCCTGGTCTTCATCAACTGCTTCTTCAACTGGCCTCTCGAGCCCTTCCCAGGACCTGAGGATATGGATTACACGTATGTAGCTCAGTGCTGTTGTTTTTTTAAGGAATTAATACTTTTCTTGAGAAAGGATGAATTAAATTGAGCAAGAGTGACAGTAAAGTCATTTATAATGTTACAAAAGATTTCTATTTTAAATAAATGCTGTTCTTTTGAACTTTCTATTCATCAAAGAATCCTGAAAAAAATGCAGCACAAACCTTCAAACTGATGATAATAAGAAATGTTTCTTGAACACCAAATCAGCATATTAGAATGATTTCTAAAGGATCATGTGACAGCTAAGACTGGAGTAATGATGCTGAAAATTCAGCTTTGCCATCACAGGAATAAATTACAATTTAACATGTATTACAATATAAAACATTTATTTTAGATGATAATAATATTTCACAATATTACTGTATTTGTAATTAAATAAATTTAACTTTTAACAGTGTGAAGATCAAGTTCAGCTGGCTGGGCTTTGACCATAAGATCACAGGAAAACAGTTCTACAGGCAGGTGACCACCGTTGGTCGGAGGTTGAGTGTTGGCAACTCAATGAAGAACAATCCACAACACCTGGCCGCCCAAGACGGCAATAAACTCTGCCTATCAACCCTCGATCTGGAGGTCCAGTGCAAGTCTGAGGAGGAATGTGAGTATCGTCCTTACTGACATGTTTTGTATTGACCAGTTGTATTTCTGTTGATCTGAAAAATCTGAAACCACAATGAAAACCTAGGATTCGTTCTTTTAATTTAAACATAGAAATAAAACATTTTAAGATGCTGATTTGTAAGTTGTAGGAAATGTAAAACAAAGAAAAGTTGATTTAAAAAAAAAAAAAAATCATGTTGATTTTTCAGTTTAATTATTTTCAAATCATTCATATTGATTTGCTGATTTGAAGATTATTAATAAAAATAAATAAAAAAATTCAAACAATTTTAAATTTAATTGTAATGCAAAATAGAAGTATTTTCATTAGCAGACTCTGCTGTATGTGTCAGTCAGGTTCCATTTAAATGAGCTGGTGATGTGAGTGCCAACTGCCAAGTAATTTAAAGTTATCTGTAATGCAACTTGATTGTTAATTATGAAGGCAAGGCAGAATAGTGGTAATTGGATTACCAAATCTCATTTATTTCCATTGTTTTAATGTGTTGAACAAAGTCCTTGTTCTTCAAATTGAAGTGATTTATGTAATCCCGAATTGATGCATAATTCAGAAAGAACTGGACAGAACACAGAGACTTTGTACAGCATCTTCCCCCTCACTGCGCGCCCCTTGCCGTCCAGACATGCAGGGAATATTCGAGCAGACAGGGGGCGGTGTTAATGAACGCTCCTCAGTAAATCCCCTTTATTGTGCATGGGGATTCCTTCACTAGCCATACACCAGGTTTCTGACATCTGGAGGTTGCCAAACCACTTGAGACTGCAGACACACGCTGCGTTTGCACTTTGCTTCTACTAACCCAAATCTGTGCCGTGCAATTATTCCAAATTCACCTCAAACTTGTCAGAATACTGCAAAAGTGCACTCACTTGGGTTCTGCAGCCCTCAACGGGGCTCCCGGTTGGGCTCTTTTGTAGTAAACGGAGCGTGCAATCGATTCAGACCGCGTTCCTGGAGGACCCATGGCACTGGGGCTAAAATTGGCAGAGGTGGAGAAGGTGGCGAGGGAGAGGGCAGAAAGCGCCAAGGAGCTGTTTTAGAAACACAGCTGGAGATGTTTGAGAAAGAGAGACTGATGCTGATCCCGTCTAACTGTCATCCATAGAGCGCTAATGCCTTCACCACCCTGTGTTTCCATTACCGCAGTCAATTACTGTCTGATTCATTGCCGGCGGCTGGAAAGTGTGTGTGAGTGTTAGCGTACTTAGAGAAATAATGAGGTAGTTTGTTTGTGTGTGCGCATGTGTTCCAGAGCATATCAGGTGCGTTGAGGTCAGATTCCTAATGTACCAGGTAAAGGGCACCGTAAAGGCCTCTCTGGTCCTGGTCAGTGGATGCATTTATGGCACTCAAATTAGTAGATTATTAACAAACCCAGACCCCCCCGGCCTCTGTGTTACTGTGCCAGGCATTGAAGTGTTGCCTGGCTATCTAAACACCTGAGAATTATTTTCCATGTGAACAGGACCCCATTGACCCAACATGCTTTTGCCATTTTTAAAGGCATTGAAGCGTCCTGGTTAAATTGAGATGACCAAGTTCACAGTGGTTTTCCATGGAAAGATGCTTTTGGAAATGGCATGGCAGTACAATTGGGTGCATAATTGAAGGTGTTGGGTGTCCAATCACAGTGTACAATTTTGAACAATAACTAGAATTTGCTATAATAAAAATGATTGTTATTGATGATAGTTTTATTGAATGTGTTTTTCAGCCCAGTCCTTCATGCGGAGCATCTTCAGCCCCATATTCCTGCTCAGCCTCATCACAATGTGTGTGACTCAGCTCCGTCTCATCTTCTACATGGGGGCCATGAACAATATTCTGGAGTCCCTTTCTCATGGAGACCTAAACAAAGGTATGTGTGTTTGACAAATACTCACAACATGCTGCCTAACAAGTTGTCTAATGCTTCAGGTTAATAGCTCTTTCTGTTGCTCAAACGCTGAACGTCACCTATTCAACAGTTGGTAAAGGTCCCATTCATTTTCTCCATAGAAAAATATATTTAAAAAATTATATGTAATTACAGGTTATATATATATATATATATATATATATATAAGAAATTTATATAGTTCTATATCTACTTATATTTGAAATCTGAATATTTTGCACTAAATGTAAAATATTTATATACATTTATAGTTCTAGTCATTTTGTATGTATTATTGTAATAAATTTTATAATATTAATATAACATTATTATAAATCAATTCTATTTAAATAAATTAATATCTGAATATTTATTCAGTATAATATTTTTTGCAGAACATTAAAAATGTTTATCTATCTATATCCATCTATCTATCTATATATATATATATATATATATATATATATATATATATATATATATATATATATATATATATATATATATATATGAAGAGTTCAGATGGAAAAGCCTCTAAGTATGTCTGACGATTTTCTTTAAAATAAGCATTTCTTTCTGGCTACTATGTATAGGTTTCTATGTAAGAACTGGTACTTCTGAATGGGTTGAGGCTGGGATTAAGCACATTTGAAGTGAAAGTATTTGATGAACATACTATTTGTGGAGAGCATTCACTCAGTATCGTTATCTCATTTTTGACCAAGATAGCTTTTAGAGGCTTTTAGGAACTCTTCATATATATATGCAGTATATTAAAAATGTACTGTCAGTGATCACAATGTTTCATGCAATTAATAGCTTATTGCCTAAAAAAAACAAAAAAAATTGCTTCAATTCAAAGTTTGTAATGTTATGATTCATCTTTGAAATGCCTATGAAGAAAATTAATGGGAAAAACTTCCATAAAAAGGCTGCTAAAAAAAAAGCACTGCTGCGCTCTAGTCCATTCCTCTTACAGCTTCCTTCTTAAATGTTCTCTGATGTCACACGCTGTGATTGGCTGCCTAACACTATTAATCATGTGTTTAATTTGTAGTCGGATGGCCACAGCAGGTCCACATTGCTAATTCCTTGCTGTCTGTCTCTTGTCCTCTGTTTGCACTCTCTTCTGTCATGCTGCTTGGTGTGTTTTTTCAGTGGAGAGGATGGAAATGGGTAAGACTACAGGCAAAATTAGATGCATTTTTGATTCACTCCTCTTACCCTACCCCCCACCAAGTTCCTCCCTTCTTCCTCCTCCACCTCCTCTTCCACCTTCATTTGACATTGATTCATGTTGTCATGTAAAAGCATGAACCTGGCCCTTGGTGGTTAGAGATTGACATGATGCATTTAAGTCAGTGCACAATATAATGTCCATCCAATCATTCATCTGTCCACCTAACCTTCACAGGAACAAGTCATGGGTCATTCTATGAAATGGGTGTCTTTTCCATTTCTAAATGCTGTAAATTTCTGATTTAATACATTTTATGCGAAAAATAATGTGTTTTAGTCATAATAAATTGCGTTGTTCCATCTCAAGCTATATTGATACATTTTAATACTGTATATTGTAATATATTTTATGTATTCATTTATACATATATATATTATATTTAGTATATTTAATATATAAATAAATTAATATCTAAAATCTTATCAAATGGTAGCATATGTTTATAAAAATATCTGTATTACAGTAGCACATCATAAAAGTTGGCATCATTTTTTTGGCAGAATGAACCTCTTTTTGGTGTAACTTTTTTTGGACAACTTTATTTCTCTCTCAGTGAGCACGTACACATCTATCTTTGGGGTGCTTCAGTTGCTGTGTCTCTTGACGGCCCCTGTGATTGGTTACGTCATGGACTGGAGGCTCAAAGAGTGTGAGGACGAAAATGAGAAACAAGTTGCAAAGTGAGTGTAACGATGAGCTGCCTAATGCATCATTTTGACACTTACCGCCAACCGATCCAATCCGTAATTATTATTTGATTACAAGCTTAATGTGGCATTGCATCTGTCTTTAACACACTTATGGCTTTTCTTTCAGGGATCCTACTCAGCCAAAGAAACGTGACAGGCAGATCCAGAAGATCAGCAATGCCACCCGCGCGTTCATCTTCACTAATTTGCTGCTGGTCTGCTTTGGGGTGACCTGCCTGGTGCCCAATCTTCATCTACAGGTAACTGAGTGCAAAACATCAGTTTTGTTGCCTGCAGGATGATAAAGTACCCAATGGGAGAGAATGTGGTGCAGAGCCCTGCATGTTACTGCAGCAGATGGATTAGGATGCAGTAGCACAACAGCACCCCTCAGTGGCAGCACTGACTCTGGCTTTATTTTAAAGCTAGCTAGTCATTATTTATGCATTACAAAAAGTAGGGTTATTTTTGCTTTTGGGAAGACCTGAGTAACCTTGGTTTCTTGTTTTACTTCTAGATTTTGTCCTTTGTGTTGCACACCATTGTGAGAGGCTTCATCCATTCTGCCGTTGGTGGCTTGTATGCAGCTGTGTGAGTATGGCTTTGTGTTTTGGGTGTTGATTGGTGTTGTTTTTAATCATGATTAAAGAACCATGTGTTTTTCTTTTTTTTTTTTTAATGGGTGCAGGTACCCGTCTTCTCAGTTCGGCAGTCTGACAGGAATGCAGTCCCTTATTAGTGCACTTTTTGCATTGCTGCAACAGCCTCTCTTCATGGCCATGATGGGCCCACTGGCTGGAGATCCACTCTGGGTGAGAAGACAGTTACTAATATTTAAAGCAATAATTCATCTTAAAGTGAAAATTCTGTCCTAATTTATTTACCTTCATTTTCTTTCATCCGTGTAATAAAGGTGGAGTAACATTGGCAAAAATGTCCTAAGTGCAAAATATAAACTATAAAATATAAACAAAATATGGACTTTTTTTCTCACAATTCTAGCGATTTTGACTTTTTCTCACAATTCTGACTTCATGTATCGCAATTCTGTTGTCACCACGGAATAAAACAAAGTAATTGCGAATTTAATCTCACAATTATCGCAATTGCAAGTTTACGTCTCAGTTTGGACTTTTCTTCTCAGAATTCTCAGAGTTTATATCTCATCTTGCAATTCTAACTTTTTTTCTCAGAATTCTGAATTTCAATCTTGCTATTTTGACTTTTCTCAGAATTCTGAATTTAAATCTCGCTATTTTGACTTTTCTCAGAATTCTGAATTTCAATCTTGCTATTTTGACTTTTCTCAGAATTCTGAATTTCAATCTTGCTATTTTGACTTTTCTCAGAATTCTGAATTTAAATCTCGCTATTTTGGGTTTATATCTCACAGTTCTGAAAAAAAGTCAGAATTGTGAAATAAAACGTCACAATTAACTTTTAATATTTTTTTTTTCGTGGTGGAAATGGGCTTCCATAGCATATAGTGGCCAGGCTTCAAAAAGGCACCACTAACCTATAATAAAAGTAAGCACAGACATTCAGGGGGACAAATTTTGTTTTTGATGTCTGATTGTTCAGATTTTACCAAAGGGTCACCCCTTATGTTGAATACTTGGTTATTTCCATGCTTAAAGTCGGCATAAAATGGAAATGTACCCTGTCTATTGTCTAACTGCATTTAACTAATCTCATTGTGATCAGTTCACCCGTGTATATGCATAAAAAAAAAAATTGAGCCCATAATCTCAACGCGATCTAGTGAATTGTCAGACTTCTTCAGGGTTGCCAGGTTTTCACAACAAAACCCATCTAATTGCTACTTAAAACTAGCCCAAAACTAGCCGAATCGCGTTTCAAGGAGCGTCCCCTGGTAAAATTCGCATTCCAGGGGCTAAATATTACGGTATTGGGGTCGCTTCAACTAGGGATATGCCGGTATCAGTTTTTCATGTTGCGATTAATTGCTAATGTTTTTATCACGGTATACAGTATTATCACGATATTGAAATTTAGTTGCAAAAAAAGTGTTGTCATATTACAGTATAACAAGTTTAATAACTTTTTTCTTATAACAAAAATATCTGAACATTTAAATACAACAAAGCAATACACAAAAAAAATTATAAAGTTAAACATTTTACACAGATTAAAGTGCAAAAGAATTAAAAGACCAATAGGTATCACTTTACAGTAAGATCTCATTAGTTAACCTTAGTTAATGCATTAACATAATCAATCAGCAAAAGCTACATTTGCTACAGAAGTTATTCATCTTTTTTAAAAATAATACAACTCTTAGTTCATGTTAGCTCGAGTTCATTTAAAAAAAAAAAAAAAAAAAAAAGTTTATAACAGTTTATAATTTTGATTTTAACAATGTGCTATTAAATATTTCAATTACCTAAGATTAATGAATGTTTAGAATAATTTTTCTTTGGGAGTTTAACTAATTAATTAAATGGGTCCTATTATGCTCTTTTACAAAGTCTTGATTTTGTTTTGTGGGTGTACTAGAACATGCTCTCATGCTTGGTGGTTTGGAAATTGCATTATTTTTCACATAATTTTACATTATTACAATACCTTCCTCCCCGGCCTGGCACAAACGGCTCGATTAGTTCCGGGTTTGATGAAGGCCCACCTTCCAAAAAATGAAATGTGTTGTGATTGGTTAGCTGTCCCAGTGCGCTGTAATTGGCGAACAGCTTAGACGGTGTTTCAGTAATGCCCCGCCCCTCGCCAAAACAGCAAGTTTGTCAATATTGCCATATCAATTCAGACCCTGAGAATATTGAACTAGAGGATTGCGCAGAACCTGTGCACACACGGATATTGCAAGACATAGTAAAGTGGTAACGATGTTGTTGTTGTTGTTTTTTTGGCTAAATCACGTTTTAGATAGGATGTCAACAACAGCTTAAAAATAACTGCATTTACTATGTACAGATAAGTGCAACTAATATGTGTTATGTTTATTGTTATTTATTTCTAACATTATAACATGAATTGCAGTGAAATTGTTATACAGTTGAATTTATTTATACCATAGTCCCACAGAGTTACACTATTTGTGGCGGCATATATATGCAAATTAATTCTCTGCCAGCGCTGTAACGCTGTACACAAAGCAGAGCTCCGCTGACAAACGCTGCTTTATCAGACATTACATGCAAGATTAAATGAAAATGACATCCAAAATTTTCTGAAGACAGTCGGTTTCCTTCAGAAATACAGTGATATAAAAACATCCACACCTGGTTTCGATTTTGAAGCGTGCATTCGAATTTCCAGAAGCGGGATTTATTTTAATGATATTCTAATGGGCCAATTTGTGATTTCACAAAAACAGGAAAACATCTTTGTAGTCCAAACGAGCTGTTCGTTGTAGTTCTTGAAAAGGGATTTTTTAAAAAAAAAAACTAAATATCTCCCTTTGGAGTGGACTTTGCGATTTGTAACTTTGTAGATCTTTTTATGCCCAAACATACACACTGACTAAAATTCAAAAAGTGAAAAAGCATAATAGGACCCCTTTAACTAATGTTAACCAGCGAAGCCCTAATGTAAAGTATGACCGAACAATAAAGAATCAAAACACTTTCGAACAATATCTCTAGGGCATGTTGTAGTCCAGATTAAAATGTAAAGATGTTTTAAAATAAGTAGCCTATTTTGTCTAAATATTAAAGTATTTGGCGCTGTGCTGAACACCACTGCGAATACAAAAATCTGAATGGCTATTTAAATCATTTAAATACGTTTTAGAAGTAGCTCAGCTGCTTTGTTTACTGGGTTTCTGGGGTAATAACGCTGCATTCTGCTGTTCAGCGCCATCTGCTGTCAGAGAGTGAATGTGCGCTTTCATCCAGAGCGTCTCTCACGTGTTCCGCCATGTGCTTCTCATCCGTGCTTGTTTACATCAGAGTGCACACGGGTCTTTGACGCAGCTTACAGCGGTGTTGTGCATTTAACCAGTTAATGGGAAAAGTATTCTTAAAATGCATTGAGAATTCGGAATAATTTTTAAGAAGTGCCCACGATAACAATATCGTGCATATTCATTATCGTGATATATCGCATTACCATACCGGCTAGCTTCAACCCACATACATGAAAAACAACCCAGAGCAACAGTGTTAAAGTAGCCCAATTCCGCTGGAAAACCACGAACTTGGCAACACTGGACTTCCCTCTGGTGACAAATACTGGACTTATCCAATAATTTTGTCCACTTAAACTCCACCCCTTTCTTACAATCAAATATAAGCTGTCATCCAGATTTGCCTCCATCTGCCTGCCTCCTTTTTCTTTTTTGATAATCTGTTTTACTTAAAATTTGTGCTTGCTCACATCCAAGCCTTAATCTCTTTCTGCTTAGGTTAACGTGGGGTTACTGGTCCTGAGCATGCTGGGATTCTGCCTGCCCAGTTATCTTCTGTGCTACGGCAGGCGGCTGCGCCGTGAGAAGCAGGAGTGTGAGGAAGACCCCAAGATCTACGTCCAGATCAACAACGGCACAACCCCCGAGGCCTTTGTCTAACTGCAACGCACAAATGAAAGCAGCTAGCATAGAGAGCAGGAAGGAGGAGGGTGGGAAATAAAAGAAGAGAACTGAAAGTCACAAGAAGAGTGATAAACACCTCCCTGATCTCTCCTTCTGTCTGACAGACACATTCATGTATTCCCAACAGGCACATAACACTCAAACAGGCACAAAATACAGCCAAAGCAACCGAGAGTCTCACAACGTGCCACACAAACACAAGTTTACACGCAATGGACTGAATGGACACTGTGAAAGGCAGGTCTAGAAAAAAAAAATTATACCTTTGTCCTTGAAACAGACAAAGACTTTATAAACTGCCTGACAAGAAAGAAGAGAAAGGCCCTTTGAATTTCACACCATGACGATACAAAAGACGAAGCAGATTCAGTGAAATTCTCTCAGGTTTGAGGAAGCCTGATGACGTTTCCTGAACAGAGTATTACTACATCACTAGTGTTCAGCTTTGTTGCCAAGCTTGTTTCAAACATTGCGACTATAAACCCATTTGTGAACTGATTTTAAATCACTATGAACACTTTACATTGCCCTCAGCTCATAAAGCTCCTGAAAAGCGAGACGAGGACCCTCCGTTGTGGTTTGAATACGACAAACTGACAAACTACCTTAAAGCAGAACGATTCTGCTTGTTATCTGCTCGTCCCATATAGGTTTTCATTGGAAGTGGGCAGATTTTAGATTTTAATCTCATACAGTATATACAGTATCAGCATGCTTTGGACAGCATGAGCATGAAACTACAGCTTTTTCTGAACTGGGCTGATTATTTAGGACTTTTGGACCATGGCAACTGAGGCTAATGTAATCTAAACAATTTTAGTATGAGAATTGTGCTATTATTTGCTTTGGCATGCATATTCAGTACATCTGAGATGATGCATTTTGTACATATCAGTCCATTCAGAAGGTTGTAGAAGCCATGTGGGTCTAAATGGTTTTGATTAAGACGGTATTTTGGGGATTACCCTCCCATTTCGATCAAGAGTGACTGATCTTCACCAGCAATACTATTCCACACCAATCGTACCGTGCCCTATACCACTTCCCCATGCAGTACTACTGGTTCAGCTTTACTTGTTAGTGTTTATTTCCTTTTATTGACTCGAACAATTCTTCAGGGTGTTTCACTTTTAGAGTAATAATTCATATCAATTGTATTCACCTGCAATATGATCCCTTCAAGCTTTGCTTTGCCACTTGTGCATTGAGGGGTATAAAATGAGACAGTGTACTCTCGGTAAAGAGATTAGATGCCATTATCGTATATATATATATCTTGCACTACAGGGTTTATAATTACAGAGGTGCTTACGTTAGCCATTACAGAGTATACGCATTCTGTTCCAACCTCATACATACATGAAAACCATGTTAGCCATACAAGATACAAGATTTTTGTGTATGTTTTCATGATTTCTGGTCTGGTTACCATTTAACTATGGTGCTTACTAGAATAGAAAAGCAAGGTTTCTGTGTTGGTCAAGATACAGGAACCAAATACAGAATTTAGTTGGCTACTCAACTTTGTGGTTATAAGGACTTGAATTTAATTCATAACGATTAAAAAAGGGAGACTTTTGAGACATGCTTGACGACAATCCCTTTTGAAGACCCATATATTTGTAGCTTATAATGGGTTTTAGGCCAGTATTGTGCTCTATGAAAGACAAAACGTGGTAACTACATAGAATTGAGCAAAATTGGGTCTTTTAGAGTGATGTGTCAATGAAAGATGGGTATTTTCAGAAAATAGTGTGAAAAATTATGTAAATCACTGAACATTTCTCAGAAAAACATTGATTTGGAGATGTTAGGGTTAAGTCACAACCTCACTTACTTTAACAGTATTTTCATTGTAAACTTATCTGAAATTATGTTTATGTGAGATCCTGGATGAGTAAATATCTTCTCAACAGTGACCATAAATGTGACCTTATTTTATGACCCCTCTGAAGAAGAACAGGTCAAATCCACTCAGCAACATCCACTTATCGTCTGTCACACTTTTTTGTGAATATTTCGTCCTGGATGGACTGCATTTGCTGGCTTGAACATGCCTGGATATTGCAATTGAATTCCAATCTAAAGCAGTACTGTACTAAGCGTAATGAATGTGAGAGCGAACCCATTTGCTCTCAGAATGAGAGAAGTAGCACTTTTTCTCACTGCCATACCTTAAATTTTCATTCTTTTCTCAAGTCACAATCACATTTTATTTTAATTTTAAATGTTGATTTATTATACCCCATTGTACGTGTATGAGTGTGGAAAATGCCCATACGCAGCAAGAGAGAAGAAAAGTTGGAAAGATCAGCTTTAACACCAATGTTTTCTCTCTGTATTGTATTTTTTAGTGTCATTTGTTGATTATTTGGTCGATTTTTCTACTCTGTGGTTTGTATTTTCAGTTATATGTATGTGTACATAGTTTTTCTCTATTTTTTTTTTCTTTTTTTGTGGGCGTTTTACTGTATTTTGGCTTTTGGTTTTCTTCATTCTATCACTATATAGCAACTTTTTTGAATAAATGTCCCAACAAAATATCAGATATGTGAAAATAAATAAAACAGATTAATTTGTATGAAATGTTTGTTTTTGCTTTTTTCTGGTAATGCATAAACCAAGATAACAATCTGACATTATGAACTGTTTTGAAGATCGATATCAGTAAACAGTACAGTAGATGGCAGTGTGAGTTCATCTGAAGATTTTCAGAGAACTTATCTGCAGTTTCAGTAAGTGTTGCAAGATTGGCCAACCTTTTGGTTTATATATATATATGTAAGTTATAGCCTATATTTGTAGTGTTTAAATAGATATTTCTATAAAAGGACACTAGACTGTCAGAAAATTACAGGAAATCAAGAGAATGGAACCAAGGATATAGCTTGAGGGTATATATACACAATATCATGTTGTACAAGTGTGAAATATTTCAAACTGAGAGCGAGATAAAAAAGGAGAGAAAAAAACAAACAAACATGCAACTAAAGATGCTCCCTGAAACACTGAAATGTTCGGGTTTTCATATCGGTAACTGAATAGGCTACTAACTAACAAGATTTCCATGTTTATAAATTGCGAATTAATATTTTATGCACTATATTAAGCCTAATACAGAAGAGGAGTAGAACTACACGTGCTGAACTTAAATTCACGTGCAATGGAGAAAGACTAGTTATCTGTGATCGTTATACTGACTGGAAAGTCAGGTCTGTGACAGGACTTGCTTAGATTTAAAAACAAAAAAACACCTTCACACCCAAATCCCTCCTGTTGTAGTCCTATCCTAAATTTAAAACCAGCGGAACAAGAACATCTACCTGACATCCATGTGGACGCACAGTCACAGCTCTGTAAACCTGCTGTGTGTGTGCTGTTTGTGCGTGTTAAATATCAGACCAGGGTGTGCCGCAAGGTTCTATGCGCGGCCCTTTACCAATCAGATTCGCTCCTGCTCCGGTTTTCGTTCTAGTGGGTGTGGTTGCCGTGACGACGCGGCGCTCCTGTCTACATCTTTCAGGAAATGAATTGAAAGAAATGACAAATCCAGGAACTTGAACTGAAACGAGTCACGGCGGGCTGGACCGAAGAGTCGAAGAATAAACTCTCTTTAAGTTAGTTTGAATGTTGGGCACGCGGAGCAGAAGGAGATAACATGTTGATAAAGGAATTGTAAGTATTTTAAGTATGATTTCACTGAGCTGAAGTTTTGATCTGGCGCTGAACTTGACTTACGGGCGCGTTTGGTAACTTTCACCGGCTGCTGTCTAATAAAGTGGGTTTATTTTGATTTTTGACTAATGAATTATGGATGTTTTTTTCGGTGGGTTAATTAGGTTATATCACATAATCTAAAACTTAATCTATAGTCGTATTTCGGATTATATTATTTATATTCCAGTCAATCAACATGAGCAGTTATAATGAGTCATCAGTTTATTTGCTTTGTAAAGTGAAAGAAAAAGGTGTATCTTTTTGAAGTAACACAACTTTTGAAGTTACAAACTGCAGGTATTATGAATGATTGTCACATGCTACCGTGTCGCCGGTCACGCGTCTTAATGCACTTTGAGACTTAAATGTGCTGTAGTAACGTTACATATTCAGTGATTAAATTGTCCAATAACCATGACATTAACATTCATATAACAAGCAAGATGAATACTGCCTGAGCTAAATGAGCTGTAAAATATTACATTAACAAAATGTGAGAAATAATCCTGGTTTTAAAAGATTAGTATGCATTTGTTCAACCGTTTAACTTTTTATTTTGTAATAACATTTTCTGGAGTTTTAGTTATTTTCAATATGCAGAAATCTACCTTTTTGTTAACTTTGGTTTGTGGCCAGACATTTTACCCATATATATCGTATTTTATTCTAATTTGAGTCCACTCAGTGAAGTAAACTCATTATGGAACAATATTATCAAAACATTGTTGTTTCATGATTGCAAAGAAACCTGTCAGGTTACTAAATAGAGCAACACCAGTTTTTAATAATTAAAGTGCTCTGTTGTTTATAAGATTAAGATATGCCATTGTCTTCAGACAGTAAATATAAGACTTGTTGGCATTCCCAGAGGATGCCAAGTTGTCAAGGAATTAAACGTAATTGAATAAATGAAAAGAGTTCAAAGGTCACCTCGTAAGTTTTGCTGACTCAATGGCCTTTCTCTTTTGTCTTTCAGTCGAATCGTCCTGCCCATTTCTGTTGAAGAGGTATGTACTTTTTACAGGTGCTTCTTTATGGTTTATGTTTATAAAAGTTTCTATTTAATTCTACTCATAATTTGAAAAGCCCATCTTGAGGATGTCTTTTTGGCAGAATTCTTCCGTTACTCTGGTTTTCCAGTCTCCGCCCAGTTTCTTCTGTTGGGCCGGATGGTTTAGACATTGAAATGATGAATTGAAACAAATAGTCGGAGGTTTGTGGGAAAGTGGCCTAGTTAACTGCAGGCCTGTATATAGCAGACAAGGACAGACTGTAATTAACTGTAACCTGAGAAAGCGCTTATCAGACTTTATCAAGTGAACCATCTTTGCTCCATCTTACTAAGCAAAGGTTGAATTTGTTTTGTCCCTGTCATTTCTTGCCCTCACTGTTGTAGTATTTGTTGATTTAGGCTGGTGTGTTTTTCTCCTGCGTATTTGACTGACTTGTTCTGTATCTGTTGTGTTTGAATAAGAAATCATTGTCGATTGTTCTTGTCTAAACGGCAGTAAAGGTTTAACGTGTAGTTGCATTCCTTTCTGCTGACCTCCGCAAAAGACCATATAATACAGACTGATGGAGAATTGAACTACCCAACCAGCTGAAACAGGAAGCACCTATAGGATGTTACATTGTGGAAGCTGGTTTTGTAGACATACCAAGTGTAGATGCAGTTGAAGGGCAGGGGCTACTGGGAGCTCCATGACTCATTTCTGTATGGAAGTCAGTAATTTATACTGATTTAATGAAATTAAGTATAATTCCGAAAAATGAAATGAAGCTTTTGACTGCACAGTAATTCAGTAGCTTAATATCGGTTATCGGCCGATATTTGAGTTTCTTTTAATCGGTATAATCGATGTTGGATATTTAATTGTGCATGCTTATTTCATCTATTTTTATGTTTAGCTTACCATTGCTGTCATCTAACTTTTAAATTTTCATTTTTCATACTGTGCATTATAATGTTGTGATAAATTCACTTGTAGCATGTAACATTACTGATTTAGTTATTTTAATTTTAGACACAAATAGTATAAATTTTAATATCTGCCATTATCAATTATTAGTCATTATGTAACAAAATAATTATTGACTTAGTTAGCCAGAACCTTTCAGTTTTTCATACTGTACACTATAATTTGAATGTCTTAATTCATATGTAGCGTTTAAAATTGATTGTTTTTAGTGTTTTATTTTTTATTAATGTAAAAACTGTGTCGATTTGTAACATTTTATCGGTTTTATGTCATAACATTAAAGTTATCGGCTTATTTTCGCAACTAGAATTTGAATAAATGTTTCAAATTTGTATGCAAAGTCTCCAAAACTGCTAAAATACTCCTACTGTTTATAGTGTTGGCCAGAAGCTGGTCAAAAAAAAAGAAGTTGGAGAACTAGAGATGCACATACATTTGCTGGAAGCATTAGACACCAGTTTCCCTCTTTTCTATCATCTGATTATAAGTTTTGAACTCTTCCTCTATAATTTTGTCCGTTTGTTTATGGCACAGCAGTCTGTATATGGCTGTTTGTCTATGTAGATGTTGAATCAGCTCTCAGCACTGCCATGACATGCAAATGCACGACTTGGGAGAATACATTCACTTTCAGTATGTTTTTGTTTGTCATTAAGACATGTTATGACCAAGTGAAGTTAATATTATTCTCTCGTCTGCAGTACCAGGTGGGTCAGCTGTACTCGGTAGCAGAGGCCAGTAAGAATGAGACCGGCGGTGGAGAAGGGGTAGAGGTCCTGCAGAACGAGCCCTACGAGAAAGAGGATGGAGAGAAAGGACAGTACACACACAAGATCTACCACTTGCAGAGGTAGGCTAATAATCATAATATTAATTATTCAGTACTATTGTCTATATCATAGTACCATAGTATTATAATTTTTTATAAAAGGTCATCTCATGTGGTGTCATCAAGCAGAAAAATTGTCATAGTCTGTATCTGACAATTTTTCTCTGGGATTCTCAATCTCTGTTTTATGCAGTAAAGTGCCAACTTTTGTACGGTTACTGGCCCCTTCATCTGCCTTGAGTATCCATGAGAAGGCCTGGAATGCTTATCCTTACTGTCGCACAGGTACTGTCTACAACAGCACAGCTTTACTGAATATACAGCAACTGTACATTCATACATGACTGATTTATTAAACACTGAACTTATAGAAATGATGAAATTCACAAATGTGTTTTTTTCTATTTTTCATGTGCTCACTACATCATGCATCACCCCAGTTCTTACGGTGAGTGTATGAGACACCTGTGTGTAATTACATAAAACTTTTTATATTCATATTACTATTAATAATATTAATAATCAGCATTTATTCTTATATATCAGGTTTTATTCTTATATATATACAATGCCCTTCAAAAGTTTGGGAAGATTTTTTAAAATGTTTTTGAAAGTCTCTTATTTTCACAGAGGCTGCATTTATTTGTTCAAAAATAAAGTAATAACTTCATTAATATAAAATATTATTATAGTTTCAAATAAATGTTTTCCATTTGAATTTACTTTAAAATTGAATTTATTCCTTTGGCAAAGTTGAATTTTCAGCATCACTCTTCAGTCTCACATGATCCTTCAGAAATCATTCTCCTATGCTGATTTGGTGCTCAAGAAACATTTCTTAATATCAGTGTTGAAAACATTTGTGCTGATTATTTTTGTGGAAACATGGTAAAAAAAAAATTCAGAATTCTTTGGAGAGAAAGTTCCAAAAAAAATAGCATTAATTTAAAATAGAAATACTTTGTAGCATTATAAATGTCTTTACTGTGACATTTGATGAATTTAATGCATTCCTGCTGAATAAAAGTAATAATTTCTTTTAAAAAAATCTTGTTTTTATAGAATGAGTACATGAAGGACAATTTTCTAGTCATGATTGAGACGTGGCACAAGCCTGACCTCGGTGAACAGGACAATGTGAGTAGACGGCGGAGGTTTTTTTTTAATTTTTTAATTTGTTTTTTTTTTTTAATGCATTTTATATAGCGCTTTTATTGTGTATTGCTGTACACCCAAAGCGCTTGACAATCATGTGGGGGGGTCTCTCCTCAACCACCACCTGTGTGCAGCATCCACCTGGTTGATGCGACGGCAGCCACAGTACAACGGCGCCAGTGCGCTCACCACACACAGGTGGAGAGGAGAGAGAGTCATAGAGCCAGTCAAGTGGATGGGGATTATTAGGAGGCCATGATTGACAAGGGCCAGTGGAGGGAATTTGCCCAGGACACCGGGGTTACACCCCTACTTTTTACAAGAAGTGCCATGGGATTTTTAATGACCACAGAGAGTCAGGACCTCGGTTTAACGTCTCATCCGAAAGACGGTGCTTTTTGACAGTATAGTGTCCCCGTCACTGTACTGGGGCGTTAAGACCCACATAGACTGCAGGGTGAGCACCCCCTGCTGGCCTCACTAACACCTCTTCCAACAGCAACCTAGTTTTCCCAGGAGGTCTCCCATCCAGGTACTGACCAGGCTCAACCCTGCTTAGCTTCAGTGGGCAACCAGTCTTGGGCTGCAGGGTGATTATGGCTGTGGCATTAAATGCAGATAAATGCACATAATTTAATTACACTGCATGAATTGCAAGAAGCTGCGATAATCTTGTAAACTAACAATATCCTTTCTGTTTTTTTTTTTGTTTTTTTTTTTTTGTTTTTTTTTTTTTGAAGGTCCATAAGCTTGACCCTGAACAGTGGAAGAAGGTTGAGGTGGTACACATCGACATTGCTGACAGGTCTCAGGTGGACACTAAGGTAAGGAAAACCTAATTTTTTCTTTAGATGCATGATCAGACTTTGAGACATGCAGACATTTTGATCTTCTTCACAGGACTACAAACCAGATATTGATCCAGCCACATTTAAATCACAGAAGACTGGTAGAGGGCCATTAGGACCTGACTGGAAGGTGTGTATGGTTTGATGAATTGTTTTTAGATAAATATCTCCAGTATATTTGTTGATCGTGTTTGTTCTTGTGTGTTGCAGAAAGAACTTCCTCAGAAGACGGACTGCCCTCACATGTGTGCCTATAAACTAGTCACAGTCAAGTTCAAGTGGTTTGGTCTGCAGAATAAAGTGGAGAGTTTCATTCACAAGGTATAAAACTATAAAATACCTCATGCTGTGCTCAGTGTGACTCACTTTTACATCAACAGAATGTCCATTAAAACATCATAGAGGGGTGGTTTAGAAAGATAAACAGTTAGTGTTTGTTTAGTTTATTAGAGGGTTTGGTGTTTGTGTGTTAGTCTAATTTTAATGCAGTGACTCATGAAACATTGTTTGTTTGGTTTTACTTCAGCAAGAGAAGCGTCTGTTCACCAGCTTTCACAGGCAGCTCTTCTGCTGGTTAGACCGATGGATCCATCTGACCATGGAGGACATCCGTCGCATGGAGGAGGAGACGCAGAAAGAACTCGATAATGTGAGTTCAACAACTTTTTTAAAAATAATAGAACACAGTGAAGATCGTTTACCAAAATGATCTATCATGGTCACAGGTTATCGGTAACTAAAACTATTATAAATTGTTTTTGTTAATTGAAATAAAGCTGGAATAAAATAGAAGTATTTGATGAAGAACTTAAATCACTTCAATCAAAATTAGAAATAAAACTGAAATAACTGAAATTAAATAAATACTAAAATTACTAAAACTAAAACTGAAATAAAAATGAAGGCTTAATAATAAAAAAAAGACAAAATTAAAGGGTTACTCCACCCCAAAATGAAAATTTTGTCATTAATCACTTACCCCCATGTCGTTCCAAACCCGTAAAAGCTTTGTTCGTCTTCGGAACACAATTTAAGATATTTTGGATGAAAACCGGGAGGCTTGTGACTGTCCCATTGACTGCCAAGTAATTACACTGTCAAGGCACAGAAAAGTATAAAAAACATTGTCAAAATAGTCCATCTGCCATCAGTGGTTCAATCTGAATTTTATGAAGCGATGAGAATACTTTTTGTACGCAAAGAAAATAAAAATAACGACTTTATTCAACAATTTGTCTCTCCTCTCTGTCTCTCTGTGTCAGCGTAGCGCCATTTTTGATATTTTGGGGTAAGTGATTAATGACAAAATTTTCATTTTGGGGTGGAGTAACCCTTTAATAAAACTTAAAGAAAATGTAAATGAAAACTGAAAATATAGAAGCTACTAAAATAACACTGATGCTCTAAAGATCCTTGTTGATGATGCTAATCAACATTGGTCAGATGAGATATTTAGTCTGTATTTCATTTAGGGATTCACCGATATTAAAGTTTTGTCTGATACCGAAAAACTCAAAATCATTTTAATGTTGTGACTAATAATTCATAAATAGAAGATATTAGAATTTATTCTGTTTGTGCCTAAATAAATTAAAACACTTAACTAAAATCAATCAATATGAGTGTTACAAGTGAATTTAGGTGGTATTATAATGTACGGTATAATATTAAAATAATAATATTATTATTATTATTATTATTATTAATAGTTTTATTTATTTATTTATTTATTTATTTATTATACAAATAATATTTAAATAATATTCATTTTGAAGTTTGCCAAAGATTACAACAACAATTTCAGGTTATTAATAGTAAAAGTAAAATGAGCATGCATAATTAAATATTCCAATATTAATAATCCCATGTTGACAAGTGAAATTGTCTTTTTTCTACCATAGATGCGAGAGAAAGATCCAGTGAAAGGGATGTCTGCCGCAGACGAATGAGACACTGCAGCTGATACTGTGAGTACAGCTCAACTGATACTTTGTTTATATGTGGGAGGAATAACAGCATATATATATATATATATATATATATATATATATATATATATATATATATATATATGTATATGTATGTATGTGTATGTATGTGTGTGTGTGTGTATATATATATATATATATATGTATGTATATGTATATATCTTTTAATTTATTTTAATTATTATTTTCTAAAAGTATATATAATTTATTCTAATTATTATTATTTTCTTTATTTATATATATTTATGTTTTTATATATATAAATTTATTTTAATTGTTATTTTCTTTATTTAATTTGATTCATTTATTTTTTTTATTTATTTATTTTTTTCATATTTATATTTTCAGATGTTGCAGCTGTTCAGCTGTGTTCTAGTATTGAAAGTATCTCCGCAGTATGATGGGCTGCTCTCTCTCTTCACTCCAATAGTTTTTCTCTTTTCTTCACATCTGCATCCAGGACATCCCATCTAGAGGTGTTTCTTACACTAATAAATAGCAACATTTTGTTTTTCAGACCTTGTTTCTGCCCTGTGTCTAACTTTTATTTTGAAAGTGTCTCTTAAATGTTTACCATCCTTTTTTTTTTTTTTTCTTACAAATTTGACAGACATCAGCACTTGTTTAAATAACCCCTCACTACCTGTATCACCAGCATGTTAACGTGTTTACAAGTTCCTCTAACAGACGTTTTCACCCTTGAAGTATTTGCTGCAGGTTTTGTTTTTTATTTGTATAAGATTAAGCTGCCTCATGACAAATCACCATGAGTTTATGGTATTAGCGGGTTGCAGCTTACCCATTGTTACTCATAAGCCACTTTTCTCAGGACTTTTTGTGGATCTGAAAGGACTGAATTCTACTCATGTGGTAATGCCAGGTTTACAGTCATGATGTAAAATTTAGTTCAGTTGAATTTCCACACAGGGTCTAGGGCGTTAAATATCATGTCATGTTGGGTTGGAGATGTATTAGCATGTTTTGAGCTATGGATTGTGCCTCTGTCATACGAGGCTTAACTATGAACTGTATTCAGACGTTTAAATGGTATTCTGCTGTTCTGTTCCACTTTCTCCTTAAGACTCTGTTTATTGGGCTTGGATACAGTGTAATACTTGTTTCATAACTATGCCTCATGACCTGATAATGATATTAAAAAGAATTTATATTCTTAATGTCTGTAGTATGTATTTATTCATTGGTCTTTGTGGTGTGCAGAGATACTGAGAACTCATTTAGCAAATATATAGTCTTTGTAGTTCCCCACCCCACACTATTATGCATTGATTGACAGCTTATCTTCACCATTTTCATGCAGTTTTTGCGGTTTCATGATGGTTTTACTCTGATCACATTAGTAGATCTTTAATTGACTATTTAACATTCTTACAGCATTTACAAAGTGATGAGGTAGCAAGCACAACGATACATGTATTTTTAAGCATGGGAAAATAGAAATGTCAGAAGTCTAAACAATGAGTCATAAATGCAGACCAACTGAACTCCACCAGAGATGTGTACAGTCTACAAGTAATTTAAATGCATTATGCAATGCTGAAAAAAAATGTAATCTAGATTTATAACCCAGCCAATACTGAGAATAGCTGGATAAGGAATGGAAGGATAAAGAAAGTCCTTTGTGAAAGAAGATATCAGGGTTGCCAGATCTGTGTAACAAATCCAACTCAGAAAAATTAAACTAACCCAAATACCAAACCTCTAAATTTTCCACTCCCATCCCTAATATACATATTGTAGTCACTGTTATGCATTACACATAATTTAAACTTAAAAATCACTGAAGTAATCATAAGCACAGTCTGATTCATCTTTTGTTTTATTCAGACTGATAGACGGTTAACAAATTTCTTTGTTGTACTGAGGTGGCAAGTAACCCTTTTTGCACTATTTGAACTTTCTGGACTGGGCAGAGTAAAATATTTCAATACAAGTATTTCAGTCACATATCCAGATAATGTGCTGTTAAACTCTGGAATAAAAACCTAGTTCCAGTGGACTTGTCAACCCTACTAGTTAGATATTAGTCAGTTGGTCCAGACTGACGTTTTTCCAGAAACGCTTAACTAAACTGCAACCATAAACTGAGGCTTTGTTAGCGGTCGTGCTAAATGAATAATTGCAAGTATATGCAATTATTTTGTTAGCATTTTTGATAAGTAAACACCCTATAAAATCCCATACATCCCCACAACTAAAACGACAAAGGACAACTAACAGGAGACAATGATTTTTTTTCTTTTATTTATTACAAATGTACAGCTTATGAGTCTTTATTACGATTTAAATGGTTTTGCTTAGTCTTTTATTTAATTTCTATATTTTACAGGTAGCCTCTGCTAAACAATTTTCTCCCATCAGTTAATCTCATGTAAGAACCACGTGATAAAGAACAGTCATAAGTATAGTGCAGCCAGTATGACTGATCACGGAAGAGTGTGTGTGTGTGTGTGCATTAATCTATTTAAAAATCATTTCACCGGTGCATTAAGTGAGCAATGTATGCATCTGCAGCAGGATGACTGGGAAAAACTACAAACTACTCTGAAAGGAATCAGATTGAGAGTTGGACATATAGTGAGTGTGCAATGGTTTCCTTTCGCAGATACCTCTCTGAATTTAGTGCTTATTAAATAATGACCCAAACTCTTTCTCCCAAGTCATCACCACAGTAAACCATCCTGACATATTTAGTGTAAAATGAACAATCTGGGATATTTTTTTTTTTTTAAGCATACACTGTTTTACTCACCATGTGCTTCTATAGTGTGGAAGAGCGAGACTCCAGTCACATGATTACTGATTAAAGTCAGTCTAGCAGATGTGCAAAGGCAATGATCAGAAATTTTCAGACAATCTTTTTGACACATTTTCAGGGGATGCCAACATTATCCCATTCCCCAAGTTAAACAAATAAAAGGCAAGAATGAAAAAAATGAATGGCTTAACTTAAAAGGCTGGTGGGTAAAACTGATATGGAAAACAACAGGAAGTTTAAGGCTCATAGCATGACATCTAAAATGCAAAGTAACTGTACAACAAATACTTGGTTTGATCGCGCTCGCACACACAGATGTTCATCTACGTGTGCGTACGTACTGGAAGCTCCAGTTCAACTCCTCTCCATGAACATCAACATAGCGAGGGACTCATTTCCCACAATTCTCAACAAAAGTGACCCCGATCGCCCGACAGAATGTGACTTCAACTGGTCTTGATGCAGCAGATGGACATCCTCACCAACATGACGTGTTTTCCCTGTGACTGTATGTGAAATGTTAGTGATGAGAACATTGATAGTGGTCATCTTCAACCATCAATATTCACATGCTCGTAGCTTATAGAACATAAGGGTCTTCTTAGATTAACAACCATTAACTACACATATGCTCGACTGAAAAAAAACGAATTATAAAGAACAAAAAAAAATCAAATACTCTCAAAAGGAAAACAAACAACGACCACACACAAAAAAACTGGTCCCGAAGTGAAAACTCCACTAAATTGACAAAAAAAAAAAAAGGCCATTCGATTATGTGCAGAAAGTGAACATGTTGTCCTAAAGTAACCTAGTAAGCTAAAGCCAATGTGATGATTGTGCTAACACATTTGCATTGTTCTGATACCAAAACCCACTAACGGAGGGATTGAGATGAGATGAACCAGGGTGAGACCTGGCGAGCATTTTTTGTACATCAACCCCGACCGCTGTCTTTGTGCTCGAAGACGAAAAAAAGAGGGATCCGCAACTGTAGTGTCATCACTCCCCTCTGCTCCTTTGGCTAGTGTTCAACGCACTTCAACCAAAAAAAAAAAAAAGAAAAGAAAAGTAGTATACATCGTAAAACGCTGTGTGAGTGAACCAGTGCTTCAACCACTGGAGGACGGGAGTGTTCTGGTTAGTTTTCACAGGTTATTGTTCACCCCTGTTAATGTTCGCAAAGCTCTGTCTGATTTCCACCGAAACTAAATAAATCAAAAGAAGACATCAATAATTGTAACAATAATACGAAACATAATCATTAAAATAACTCCAGTGTTGTTGTTTAAAGTCAGTACATTTGTCTAAAGGGAAACAGGCCAATGGAGCGGCACTTAAAAACACAAATCAATCGAAAGACAAAGGAAAAACTGAAAATAAACAATTAAGGAGGGAGGTTTCTGGTTCTCTGATGGTTAGGAGTGCTTGTGTGTTTCACAAAGAAAACCAAAAAGTAGTAGCCCATGCGCTAGCAGACCATCAGCACTGAATCGTGGGTCTGCCTGTGTAGTGTTGTTATATTTAGATGAAAGAAGATCCTCCTGAAATACTGAAAAGAGAGAAGGAAAGGAGTGTAAGGAAAAGCAGGCCGCTCCATTCGGCTTCTCCCAAACATCTCTGCGTCCGAGTGGCCGCAGCTGGATTCGTCACCCTTTCTTTTCCCATCTACCTGACCAACGATTCCCAGCCGTCAGTTTTTATTTAGCGTCTTGCTTTTTTCTCCCATTTCTCAGTCTTTGTCACTGTTTTTTCTCGCGGGTGGTGATGGTGACCAGCTGCTTGGCAGCTTTGGCGATATCGTAGGCGCACTGGATGACCTGCTGGGTGAGGAGCTGATAGTCCACTGTACTGGTCGACGAGTCGGAGGGCGCCGCTTTACGACACTCCACCTGCAGACGGGACGCACTGGCCGCCAGGAGCTTCAAGGAAGAACGTACTGCATCTAGCGCTGGTCTCTGAGAGAAGCAGACAGAACAGAGATTTAGTGCGTCTGGTTGGATTTCTTGAGGCAAAGAATCACAATAAGACGCATTTGTTTACCCTGGGAAACAGCGAGGCCATTTCTGTCACAGCTAAGTGGATTTTCTCTGAGCATGGCACAAAACTGCAAGAAAAGGCAGATTTCTTTTAAATATTTTCTCTGGAAGATCTGTTTTAACTCTTCATAATAGGATGTTTGTATTAACTGTTGCAAAATGACTTTGCATTCAGCTTGAGGAGTAACAGTCTGTCATACCTGTCGTGTTTAAACTCCTGTGCAGCTCTCAGGAGCTCCTGGATGTTCTTGGTGACCTGCTCGGTTTTGAGGATGACGTCCTCTGTGCAGGGCAGCGTGGGGTCCGGCTCACCCTCTGTGTCTTCCATGTCTCCCCTGCTGTCCTCCTCACTGCTGCGGCTCACACTACCACATATATATATATATATATATATATATATAAAAAAATAATAAAAAAACACATGAAATTTATTAAAAGTTATTACTACAAAATGAAAAAAAGACATTTATTTTTTATATATTTTAAAATAATAATAATAATAATGTTTATTATAATGACTACTATTTAATAATTAGTTAATTAGTTAATAATATCATATTATACTGCATATGATATGGTACAATAATATTTTAGAAGGCAAATATACTACTATTATAATATTAATATTGCAATAGCTTGTACTGTGAGGAATATTTTTATTAAAAATACCAAAAGTACTTTTATTAAAAGTAAAACAAACAACAACAAAAAAAACGATAAAATAATAATTTAAAATAATTATACAAAATAAATTGATTTATTTTTGTAACTGTGAAATAATAAAAAAATCATTCATAGTAATAAAAATTATTATTTTGTAAAATTACTTGCACTTATAACAAATTATTTTATATAATTAATATACCATTATATTGCATATTATACAGTATCTTATTTTTCAGAAGACAAATATATTAATCCTGTGCAATAAAAAATATAAAATGAAATAAAAATGAAATTAAATGAAAATTTTAATTAATATATCATTAACATATAAATTCTAAAAGAAAAATACTTTTATTAAAAGTACAACAAAACCCTGAATAAAAGAATAATTATAAATAAAGCAGTAAAATCTAACATTAAAATGAAAATTATTATTATATAAATAATATTATATACATATCAATGTGTAAATCAACGTTAAAATTAATTGAAAAATAATAATTCATAAAATGAATTCTATTATTATATTTATATATTAAAAGTACAACAATAACACTATAACAGCAATATTTTTTGTCTTAATTTCTTAGGACAGTACACAAGTTTATTTTTAGTTTTTATTACTCTTCTCATTATATGATATAAATGTTAAAACCCTCTGTCCACAAACTTGGACACTGTAGAAATGTAGAAAGACACTGAATCTAATGTGCTTTGTTTTTAACGGTAGCTTGCACTCACCCAAGGGAGACGTCGTATGTTTGAGAGTTGTCATAGTCACTATCAGTTCCGCTCCCATATTTCTCTCCTGCTTTTGGAGGCTGGACAAGACAAACATGAGCAGAGGTCTGTTACACATCACAGTGTGTAACTCGCACGTCAGTGTAGATATAGATATGAATGGAAAGAGGCACTCACATTATATCGGCCGTCAGTGGAGGCTGACAGGTGCGGTCCTCCGTAAGGGGTGGGACCCGCAGGAGCGCCCTTTCGCACCTGAACATGAGCAGAATGAGATTAACAGGACGAGAAAAGCTGACAGACAGTCAGCAGGCAGAGGATGGAAAGGAAAGAAGCAGCTTGGTTAGTCATTTCTGCATAGGAATGTTAGATGTAAGAAAATCTGCGGCAAAACTGTTATACTAAAGACTGTAATTCTGTTAGACACAAATAACTTACTGTAGAGGTTTTCAATACTGCAGAACAGCAAGATTCTACATTAAGCTCAAAAGCAAAACTGAATTAACAGTGCAATAACATATCCTTTTCTCTGAACTAATGAAAACACTAAAATAGGCACTCACACATTAAACAGTGCAGTTAATAAAACAGACACAAGGGTGCATCCCAAATACATTAACCACGACTAATAAAACAAAATAAGTCTACACCACACAGTCAGCAATGACCCAAAAATGGGATATTGCATAATCAAAACATGGCATATTTGCATAATTGCAAAAGCAATTAAAGCAAATCAAAACAAGGCATTCAAAAGACATTAAAATACATCCTACAGCTCTATGAATACCCACAAACAGAGAATGATTTCTCATTTCAGCGCTGTCAGGTGCAGCACAACAATTCACTGCACACTACAAGAAATCAGTTCATTAGCCATTTGATATGTGCCATGCAGATCAATTCGTTTGACTAATCAGGAAACCAATCAATCAGTTTTCTACACATTCCAGACATGTCATATTGCACAAGACAAGCATATCTCTCAACGAGAGCCTGTCTTGGCATACCAACCATTTCAACAACGATATAATGCAATTCATGCCACTTCTATCTTCCTTTGCTATATAGACAATTTGTGCCTTGGCTTGTGCCTCAAAATGTATTCAGCTGCCCAGCTAAGCAACATTTTTTAGCATTATAGGCAAACCTGGTATTAACCAGGTGCATTCTGGGTGAGCCAGAGACAGACTGTGATCAGTTTTTGTTCAGAGGGTCTATGATTTTGTGATAATATGAACCACATTAAAATCAATGAATAAATAAATTCAGAATGTTGATATAGCTAAAGAATAAGCTTTTTAAAGAATTTTAAAAAGTCTAATAATCTCCCACAAAATGAAATTTCTGCATGCTGATAAAGTTAATGAAAAGTAAATAAATTATTAATTCTGCATGTCAGCAAAGTTAATTTAAGAAAAAAAGTAAAAAGGCAAAAATACGACAAAAAATGCAAACAAATTTGTGAGGAGTTTATAATAAAGAATCATAAAACAAAAGAGTAAAATAAATAGAATTTATATTTTAAATCTTCCAAAATAAAATTTCTGCATGTTGATAAAGTTAATAAAAATTAAATAAATAAATAATTCTCCATGTTAGTAAATGTAATTTAAGAAAAAGGAAAAAGGAAAAATAAAACAAAAATGCAAACAATTTTGGGAGTAGTTTATGATAAAGAATGATAAAAACTCCCGAAAATAAATAAATAAAATACTTCTTTTTTTTAATCTTCCAAAATAACATTCTGCATGTCGATAAAGTTAATAAAAATTAAATAAATAAATAATTCTCCATGTTAGTAAATGTAATTTAAGAAAAAAGGAAAAAAATAAAACAAAAAATGCAAACAATTTTTGTGAGTAGGTTATGATAAAGATAAAGAAATTTTAAAAAGTAAAATAAATGATACATTTTTTAAATCTTCCAAAATTAAATGTCTGCATATTGACAAAATTACTGAAATTAAAATACAGCAAAAATGCAAATAAATTTGGGAGTAGTTTGTGATGAAGCCAAAAAATTTAAAAAGTAAATAATAATAATAATAATAATAATAATAATAATAATAATAATAATAATACTCCCTCAAAATTATGAATTATACGAATTAATGATGATGGCTAATAAAGAATAAAAATAAATAAAAATAGATAAATACATTTATGTAAAATTAAAAGTAAAGTAAAAAAGAAGCAGAAATAGAAGTAAAAATGCAAATAAACTTTAAAGCAGTTTGTGAATTTATGTAGGTGTACTTAAGATATTCACAATTAGCACAGTCCACTTATGATTAAATCATGCAAAACAGTGCTTGATACCAGTTGTATAAGGGACCCATGATGTGCAAAAATGCTGTCTATTTAGGCAGCACACTGAGTTTGTAGACAGCCAATATCTAGAAAAAGAAAGGTGTTATCAGGGCAGGAAGTGCTCCTGTTTGGCCATAAGGTGGCGGTAGAGAGCAGTGAGTAAGAGTGGAAGCAGGTGCTCCAGGCAGCAGCAGCAGCAACACCAGTGTGGGCTCAGGTAAGCAGAGGGAGAAAGAGAGCCCGACAGAAAAGGAAAGTTTCAAAAGATCAGGCCGGCCACTAATGCTCAAACTTACGGGGCTGAGAGGCTGCAGGCGGCCCGTCAGGGGGTCCAGGGCTGGGGTGAGAGCTTTGGGGGTGGTCCCCACGGGCTCATACATTGAGAAGGCTTGTCTATCCCGGCGGAGGGGGGCAGACGAGGATACGTTTAGGCTGGAGTCTCCACCTACCCCTCCGCCACCGCCCGTACCCCTTACCCCAACAGGCCACAGCCCTGAGCCACCACCCCCGGTCAGAGTGCCCCCGGCCCCAGCCTGGGCCCCCCGCAGCGCGCTGTTCTCCGTCTGCATCCGCGTGATCTACAGGGATGGAGGGGCATCACCGGGAGTCACACACACACACACACACACACACACACACACATACACAAACACAAGAACCAAAGAAAACACAACAGTTGCAGTGTGGATGGTTACATCATGCTGGGGCTGATAAAATGGGGTTGTTCTGATGGACAGGAAGTTTAAGGTTTTCTGAACAAGGAGGGGCTTCATTCTCAGTGGGAAGTACATGGTATAAGATATCTATATTTTTATTTAAATGTTTGGGGTCAGTAAGATTTTTTTCAAGTAATAAATACTTTTATTCAGCGCATTAAACTGATCAAAAGTGACAGTAAAGACATTTATTATTACAAACTATTTCTTTTTCAAAAAAATGTTGCTCTTTTGAACTTTCTATTCATTAAATTCTAAAAAATATCAGATTCACAGAGATATTAAGCAGCATAACTGTTTTCAACATTGATAACATATGTTTCTTGAGCAGCAAATCGGCATATTAGAATGATTTCTGATTATGTGACACTGAAGACTGGAGTAATGACTGCTGAAAATTCAGCTTTGCCATCACAGGAATAAATGACAGTTTAAGATATATTAAAATACAAAACAGTTATTTAAAATTGTAATAATATTTCACAATATTACTGTTTTTTACTGTATTTTTGCTTAAATGCAGCCTTGGTGAGCATAAGAGACTTATTTCAAAAACCTTTAAAACAAATCTTACCAACCCCAAACGTTTGAACAGTAGTGTATATTAATGATGGTTTGGGATCAGCATGTGTAATAGTGAGCTGTAATTAATGGTAGCATTTCATTTCTATCTGTGTGAAATGGCTATAATTTAAAAACAAAGGCACACTGTTTTAATACAGTGGATGAGCTTACCTCCTTCTGAAGCCTCCGCAGCTCCTCACTCAGGTTGTTGTTGACCTTCATGAGCTGCTGAACTTTGGCCTCTGAGGAGGCCAGTGCTTTCTTCACCTCTAGATACTCCTGTAGTGTGATGGGGCCATCTGACAGGTCCGACGAATCCATACTCTGATTGACACAACACAAATCACCAATCAAATCACAATATACTGTTAATTAACAATAAACAACAGTAAACAGAACAGATTTGAAGAAACATATTTTGGTCACAAAAGATATACATAATTATGTATTTCATTAATTTATTGTAGTATTTACACTGCTGTTTAAAAGTCTGGGGTCAGTAAGATTTTTTTTTTTTTGGAAAGAAATTAATATTTCTATTCACAAAGTATGAATTAAATAGATCAAAATGACAGTAAAACTTTTACATATAACAAAAAAAATCTATTTTAAATAAATGCTGCTCTTTTGGACTTAATTTCATCAAGACTGGAGTAATGGCTTGCCATCACAGGAATAAATGACGTTACAATATATTTTAATAGAAAACTGTTATTTTAAACTATTATTATTTCAGATTATTACTGTATTTTTTAGAGACTTCTTTTGAAAATATTTGTAAAAACTTTTGAACAATAGAGTGAATATAATTCAAAAGACCCCACCACAAATTTATAATATATCCCCAAATATCAGTTTTTTTTTTCTTTTCTTTCTCATTTGACATGCAAAATCAGTATGTTCAATCTCTTAGAAAAACAACAACACAAGTCATATGATTTTAGGCATCACTGATGTCCATAAACTTATCATTAATATGGAGATTTTAATGAACATTATTAGAAAGCACACTGAATAGGTAATGTAAAATTATATTTTCATACAAAAAGCACAAAAAGTCGCTATTTTAAGATCAAAATGAATAACTGTACAACATAAGAAACAGCATTGCTAGAGGAGAAGGTTTTAAACACTACATTCCTCAACCAGACAGTGAGGAATATGGGGTTTACTTTGTGTTCTCCTACACTCAGTCATGTCACTTCCTAAATACGGAGTGAGCATGCTCAGACACAGCATCCTGTCTTCGGCTGCAGAACAATAGCTTCACTGATCACAGCCTTGAAAAGGGGAATGATGTCATTCTGCAAATATGAGGTAGGGCTGCTGCTGCTGCTGCTCTTCCAGTGGTGCATGCTGGGACATGACAAAACCGGCTTCTGTATTACTGAATATACTAATTTTCTGGTCTGGCAAAACCAAAACCAACATCTACCAAGGCCTAACCTACAATACAGGAAATTAAACATCTCTTAAAAATCAGTGGATTATCTGAGCTTGTTTCTCCAAAGGTTTTAAGATGTTCCTCAACTCAATCAAGTGGTTTCATTATTAAGAATGATGGAAATCTGGATGGATGAACACAAATCTTCAAGCTCGGACAACTTATAATTAGGTATAGGTGGAGTACATTTTCCTCAGGTAAACACCTAGTGCACGAGTAAGGGTTTTGATAAGCTCACCTTGGCCCGGTTGTTGCGCTGGGTGTTGTTGTTATTCTGTGCGGTTAGCTCGCTGTCTGTGTCTTCATCAGACGCTACGCTGTCATAATCGTGCTGGTCATCATCTGCCTGACTCAGATCCAGCGGGTCTGAAAAACAATAACCACAAAAACGAAAGATAACATCATTAATATGAGGAGACACTGAGAGATTACGAAGCTACACTGGCTTAGCTAGATCCATCTTTACTGAAGCTGTATTATTGATATTTCCCTAAAATCTTAAAGTTTGAGAATTGCAATGTGGGCGTCTCACCTGTGGGGCTTGTCAAGCCTTTTCCATGCTGCCGTCGCTTGGCATCACTGAGAATATCGATAATGAGGGTGGCGAATTCTCGGGCGTTAAAGCGAGCCAATTTCTGCCGTCCCTAGCAATGACAAAAAAATATATATATATACACAAATAAATACACATAAATACATATATTTATACAAAAAGGATGCATTTAACATCGTTACAAAAAATCTTCTTGAATGATATTTATATATATATATATATATATATATATTAAAAAAAAAAAAATCTGAAGAAAAATTAATCACCATTTCCACAAAAATATTAAGCATTACAACTTTTTTTTTTTTTTATACATTAATAAAGAAATGTTTCTTGGGCACCAAATCTAGTACAAGACTATTAGAATGATTTCTGAAGGATCATGTGACACTGAAGACTGTCCGCTGAAATTCAACTTTGTCTTCATAGAAATACATTACAATTAAAATATTAAAAGTAATATATTAAAATAAAATACTATAAATAACATTTTAAAATGCATTCCAATAGATAAGTTATTTTTAAATTTCAATAATATTCTACATTACTGATTTTACTGTATTTTTGATTAAATAAATTCAGCTTTGATAAGCATAAGACACTTTACATAAACAAAAAATGTACCAATCCCAAATTTTTGAATGATAGCAAAAATCATTAATGTGTTTTTAAAAATAAATAATCTGATTACAAACAGACCCATATTAAATCTCCTGAATGTTTTCACATTTTTACACAGACATTTGGGCAAAATCTGTGAAATTCTGAAGAATAGACTGAAACATTGTAAAATGTGTACTAGACTAAAGAGTATGACACACTTTTTAGGAACAGAAAATATTTAAAATAAACCTGTGGGGGATGTGTAGATTTTTATGAATGATTTCTGTACAGGAAATCCTTCTACAAGAGAGCTTTTATGTGGAACTCTGTAGGATTGTATGTCTGACTGTTTGTTAAATTTGTAAGTTTTAGCTTATAAAGCAAGTTATATTTAAGCACTTGGTTGCTCAGCAATACATACATTATTACAGAACTGTCCACTCTGGTAGAGGGCGACTTGGACATGTTAAATACTGGAAAACACTGCCACATCAACAGTTCAATGTTCCAACTCTTGACCACTGGGTGTGCGTGTCCCTCCTCCCATCATCTCTTTCCATGTCTCAAAACCTCATGTATATGCAAAAGAACAGGAAATTCTCAGCCTAGCCAATCAGCCCACAGGAAACGTACCCTTGAGTAAATGCACTTAGTGGTCTCGCTGTATAAAAGAACTATTTCAAGCAGTGGTACAGCGAGGGTCATGCGAGGATGCCAGTGGAAACACTGAGGGGGAGGGAGCCGCTGTGCGTCTGCAGCAGTTACGCAGCTGGAAAACATCCATTTGTTGGTTTGCCGCCCAAACCTGAGCCTCAGACGTTTACACAACCACAAAGCATCTATTTTTAGCCCCATGTCGTCTGCACCCCAGATATAATCTCTCCTTTGAGTCTCCATCAAAAAAGGGCCCGCATGGAAGTGACGGGCCCTTACGCAAGGGGGCAGCAGGAGCGGAGAACCTCCTCCCAAACATACTTCAAACACATCCTCTAAAATGCTGTGAGTTACCTGGTTGCGTGTCGCTGAGTATTCAGGGTTGACGGGTAAGAAGGGGACGGCGCTCCGTTCGGTCACGAGTGTACTGTGGTTCTGAGTTGTCAGCCACACTGAAAGAAACAGAATGGACATATATAAACAAGACAAATATAAACAAACAGACTCTGTCGTCGTAGCCGTGAGGATTTAGAGAGTTCGCATCTACCCCTCCCATTCAGTTTGTGTGTTTATGTGTGCATTTGGCCCCCTGCCTCGCTCTCAGCCCTGCTTACCATCAGAATCTCAGTCTGCCACCCCAGCATGCTACCTCTTCTCCTCTACAACCAGGAACGGGAGTAGAGAGAGAGCGAGAGAGAGAGGAGGAGGAGAGAATTCCTGCGGCACTCCCTCGCTCTCGCTCCCTTTCACCCTCCTTTCCATTTGGCGTCTCTCTCCCTCCCTTCTCTACAAGCTGACTGCACTGCTGAAATCCTTCTATAGTCAGTGTTTATACAACACACCGATCACTGTGTCTCCAGTGACACAGATACAACTGTCCCCACGCCTCCGGAACGCTCCATAACTACATTAGGGAAAGAGTGAGAAGCAGGGAAAGTTGGGACAGGAACAGATGGGGGTTTGAGTCTTACCTGCATCGTTCTCTCTACGGTCCACTTCATCGTACACATCCATAGCCAGCTCCTCGAACAAACGGTTATTTAACTGCATCCACACACACACAGACACATCAGTATGTGGCATTAAAAGTCACACATAGAAGGGAAAAAACACAAGATCACTGCAAAAACTGAGCACACACACAACAGGAAGACATCGAGAAGACAAAAAGCAACATGCTCTAAAAAGGCACTAAATAAAGATCAAATGCAAGTTAAGGGAATTCAAAGCATCTGCTAAATTTATCGACTGAATTTCTAAGCATTTGAAGAGTTTATCAAACATATTCGTCTCAAATCTCTCAAGAAAAGAGCCTATCCAGGATTCCTGTGACAAGTAATTCATATGGCCATGCTGAAATGAAAAATGTGTGACGCAACACAATCATAGTCAATAAGAACATTTTATTTTTAATATGTGGAACAAAATTTTGGACTAGTGATATTTTAGTGTGGGTGGAGCTTCTCAGCACAATAATACAGAAATAAAATCCAAATGACCAATTAATGACTGTAATTTTTTCTCTCATGAATAGCGGCGAACGGTAACACGGAAGAGAAGAATTGTTAAAAAAAATCATTATTTTTGTTCATTTTTTTGCACAAAAAAGTACTCTCGTAGCTTAGTAAAATTACGGTTGAACCACTGATGTCATTTGGACTGTTTTACCAATGTCCTTACTACCTTTCTGGGCCTGGGAACATTTCAGTTGCATTGCTCTATGCAGGGTCAGAAAGCCCTCGGATTTCATCAAAAATTAATTAATCTGTTCCGAAGATGAACAAAGGTCTTACGGCTTTGAAATGACATGAGGGTGAGTAATTAATGACAGAATTTTAATTTTTGGGTGAATTATCCCTTTAAGCCCAAAGTATATTTCGTTATGCTAAGGCTATGTGTACAGTGCATATGATGTAATTTTTTTTTATTATCAGCATAGGTGGCAACACTGTCCGGCCAGTACTAGTTTTACAGTTGAAAAAAAAAAAACATAAAAACAAGACAGCACTTGTGTCAGGGGGTTACGAGTTACACACAATTCAAATCAAACAGAAGTATACTTTGCACTTTACATGGAAAAGCTTTTATCGCTTGTTGTTGTGTTGTGCCAGTCTAAAAACTCAAATTCCCATAATTCTCTGAAGCAGCTCATTAACCTGCATCACTCACCGCTTGAAGCTTCTTCTTGGCTGCCTTGGCCAGTTCAGAGAGGTCCAGGCTACGCAAAGACAAAGACACAGACAACAGACACAAGAATAAAAGGATGCTGGCAGCATGCGGACAGAGAAAGATGAGGAGAGAGGAAAAAAGAGAGATGGATGAATGGATGGATGAAGTGTGGCATGAGGGACGGGACATGGGCAGCCAGAAAAGATGAGGAGGAACAGTGTTTTTTTTTTTACTTAATTTAATTAATTGGGAACTGACTGGATTGTGATTCATACTAGACTGTTATGACCTAAATGTGAGCTATTTCCCTTCTAACGTCCTACTGTTGCGTGGCCTAGATGACGTTAGCTGAAAGGAAATTTGTTTCTGAGGTGGAATAATGAATAGTAACATACTGAATTGAGGCACAATATGACAAGGAATATGTATTTAAGTACAAAAGGTCAATTGAGATGTTATATTGACTTGATTAAATGAAAAATGATGGGATATTGTACAAAAAAATGTGTTTTCAGATTCCTGCCTCATCCCTCCAGTTACCCAAACCCAGATGAAAGCCATGTGAGAAAGAAAGAGAGCAGGGTTTATGGAGAGGGGGATGAGAAGAGAGAGAAAGAGATACCTCTGCGTCGGGCACTTAGGGCGAGCTCTGCCTCCAAAAGCGCAGCAAGATGGAGAAAACAGAGAACGAGTGAGCGAGACCGAAAAGTGAGCAGAAGACAGATAAAGAGAGAAAGAAAAGGGATAGACCCCATATCAACACTCCTTCTGGACAGGTCAGTAAAGGTCATTCAGCTGTGGTGCATTTGAGGTAGTCAGTGCTATAGAGGTTGAGGACACTCTTTGCCCTAATGCAAACTGATTGACCGTGTGGCGCAACCTGCTGGCCAGCACACACAAATACACCCACTGCAAATTGATCTTAGTACACTGTATCTACCCTATGTGGGTAGCGATAAGGAAAAGACTTGAGGTAAGATATCATGACAGGTAATAAATAAAATTGCACTGATGAGCTTCAACATTTATACACAATATTCTTTCTATTACGAATCAGACACATGCAAAACACTCTCATACACAAACAATGTACCTGTCTGCCATCTGAGGGATGATATAATGACCGTTCTTGTGATCTACAAAAACAGACACAAGAAAAATAATGTAGAAATGTTCATCTTCAATTGGGCGGACAGATTGGTCTATTTCACACCACACACACATCCAGGACATGTTTATTTGACGCCCAAATTAACAGGTTACAGTTTTCACACTGCCTGTGTAAGCCGCACAGCAGAAGCTTAGGTGTAATAAGAGTTTCGGCGCTGAGTCTATTTTTGTGTTGAAAACGCACTGAACTCTGAAGAAAATGTGTTAGAAATGCACTAAAAAAGCTGTTAATCAACACTCTTTGCAATTTAAACATCTATGAAGTGGCACAAAATGAATTATGGCCATTATTAAAGGAAATACTATAAACAGGTATTCTGAGCTCACCAGGGCGACGTCCACACAGATAGAAGGCCAGCCTGTCTGTGAGCTCATACTGACACTCTACCAAGCGCTCGGCAAGCTCCACGTGACCTGCTTGCCTGCAAGAACAAAGTCACATTACAAACCAAAGACATTAGATCCTTTCAAAAACATTACCTAGACAAATGGAGTGATAGAAAGGCAGACAGACAGAGCGGAAGAACATCAGACCAAAATAAAACGACAGACAGACAGAGCAATTGGAGAGTAGACAGAAAGAACAATATATAGCACGACAGAATGATAGATAGACAGAACGATAGATAGAACGATAGAATGATAGATAGAACGATAGATAGACAGGTAGATAGATGGATAGACAAACAGACAGGAGATAGATAGATAGATAGATAGATAGATAGATAGATAGATAGATAGAATAGATAGATAGATAGATAGATAGATAGATAGATAGATAGATAGATAGATAGATAGATAGATAGATAGATAGATAGATAGATCAGTGCTGAGGATGTAGTGACTTCGGTGTTTTGTATTTACCGGGCATAGTCTATGGGTGTGCGGCCATTGATATCTGGAGCTCCTGGATCTGCCCCGTACACCACCAGCAGTTCGGCCTGCAGAACCTGCCCCGCTTTGGCGGCCACATGTAGAGGGGTCGTGCCCTTTTCCTGTGGAGGGAGCATCAGGCATGTGACAGGCGCTGTTCACACTGCTGTTTTCAAATACAGTCTTTTGGAAGGACTTTGTTTCGCAAGTAATTAAATCAGATCTGTTTTTTCAGACGATCTATATTGTTTGCCACAGTAATAACATTAGAGGCAAAAAAGAACAAGAAACTAGAAATATTTTGGTTTGGAAAGTATTTATGGTTTTGGATCAGCTTTGTAAAAAATGGGATGTTATAAAGAGTCGGACAACAAAGGTCATTGTTATACACAGAAACATCCTCAGATCCCACAACAAACACCAACAAAAATGACATCTAACAATATAGCAACCATAGTATCTGTTCTGATGTTATGATGTAGAAAACCTGACAGAACAAAGACAGAACTGTGCGAGATGGCAGATCTTACCGGGTGAAAGAAGTTGGCTTGTGCCCCCAGTGACAGCAGCCGTAAACATGTCTCCAGACTTCCTGTCCGCACACTTGAGTGGAGTTGCTACAGGCAAGAACAAGAGAATAAGCGAGTGTGTGAGAGAGAAAAAGAGAGGGACCCAGCATGAAAGACAGAAAGAGAGCAGACCTCCTGTGCCATCCTCTGATTAGGCCCATTCAATAGCAGTGAGGAAGGCACATTTATTCACTAGTGGGGTGTCATTTTAAGGGCCCTCCTGCAAAAGCACAGACAGTGGGGAGCAGAGAGAGGCCAAGGAGGAAAGATGGAATGAGAGTGAGAGGGAAGAGACTGAGAGGTGATGCCTTTGGGAGGTCTAACCTTGCTGAGGTCCTTCGTAGTGACCCCATCATCATCACGGCAGGGCAGCTTGTGGACGAAGGCTAACATCTGGTACTTGGCACGAATGAACTCTGACTTAGTGGGGCTGCGGGGTGAAAGAAACACAGAAACGAATGAAGATCAATTTCAAACTCAATGAATCACTATAAAATAGGATGCCTGGTCAATAGTCCTGCCTACAGCGATACAGTCACGACTGTTTATTTAAAACAATGGCTCCTTCTCTGATGTAAGTGACACGCTTGATTTAAATCAAACCATCATTTAAAGATCTGGAATAAATCATAGGTTCACCTTAGATGCCTAAAGTTTTTAGTCTTTCTCCAAATAAATACAGGCTGTAATTGTATTCATATTACATACATAGGAAAATGGAAACATAGTAGTGTTTGAAAAATATATTAAAATTTAATATTTAAAAAAAAAATTATATATGTATATATATATATATATATATTATATATGTATATATATATATATATATATATATATATATATATATATATATATATATGTATGTATGTATATATATATCTATATCTATATATATATATCTATATATATATATATATCTATATATATATATATATATATATATATATATATATATATATATATATATATATATATATATATATATATATATAGATATATAGATATGTATATTTATATATATATATATATATATATATATATATATATATATATATATATATATATATATGAACGTAAAAAAATAACAATAAAAAGGTAAATATAGCATATGTACTTTTCATTAAAGTGAAAGTAAAATATATAAAATATATTTGTTATAAAATATGAATGCAAAGGCTTTGTAAGTATATTCTGAATGTATAAATTTTGAATGTATAATTTTTTTTTTGTTTTAAATATTATATTTTATACATAAAGTGCCTTGCGAAAGTATTCATACCCCTTCATTTTTTAACACGTTTTGTTATGTTGCTGTCTTATGTTAAACTGCTTTTAAATTACTATTTTCCCACATCAATCTATACTCCATACACCATAATGGTCAAGTAAAAAACAGGTTTTTAACATCTTCGCAAATTTATTCAAAATAAAAAACTTAAATGATTCCATTGCATAAGTATTCATACCCTTATCTGAGACAGTTGGAATTTAGCTCAGGAGCATTCATATTGCTTTTAGATGTTACTACACTTTGAGTGGAGTTAACCTGTGGCAAATTCAATTGAATGGGTATGATTTGAAAAGGCACACATATCTTAATAAAAGATCTAACAGCTGATAATGCATATCAGAATGAAAACCAAGCCCTGAGGTCCAAAGAACTGCCTGTAGAACTCAGAAACAGGGTTGCATCAAGCCACACACCTGGGGAAGAGTTGAGAAAAAAATTCTGCTTCAATGAAGGTTCACAGAAGCATGTAGTCTCTGTTACCCTTAATGGAAGACGTTTGAAACAACCAGGGGTCTTCCTAGAGCTGGCCTCCTGGAGCAACTGATAGAGAAGGGCTTTGGTTATTTTGATGACCAAGAACCTGATGTTCACTCTAGTTGAGCTCCACGATCATATGTGGAGACAGGAGAAATCTACAGAAGGACAAACATCACTGCAACACTCCACCGATCTGGGCTTTATGCCGGTGTGGCAAGACTCAATCCTCTCTTCAGTGTAGACACATGAAAACACACTTAGAAATTGCAAAAAAAAGCACCTAAAGGAAGCACCTGAGAAACAAGATTCTCTGGTCTGATGAACCTCAATTCTAAGCATCATGTTTGAAGCAAACCAGGCTCTGCTCATCACCTGCAGAGTACCATCCCAAAAGTAAAGTGTGCTGGTAGCCGCCTCATGCTTTGGGGCTGTTTTTCAGTGGCAGGGACTGAGGGACTCGTCAGAGTAGAAGAAAAGCTCAACGCACCAAAATATTGAGATAGCCTTAACAAAAACCCAGTCCAGAGCATTCAGAACCTCAGACTGGGCAGAAGGTTCACCTTCCAACAGGACAATGGACCTAAACGCACAGCAAGAGTGGTTTATAGACAACTCTGTGAATGTCCTTGAGTGGCCCAGCCACAGCCTGAGCTTGAAGTCAAGTCAAGTCAAGTCACCTTTATTTATATAGCGCTTTTAACAATATAGATTGTGTCAAAGCACTTAACAGTATCAAATTGGAGGACAGAGTGTCAGTAACGTATAATGATAAGATTAAACACTCAATTTTCAGTGAAGCCAATCAATGAACCCAATCAAATATTTCTGGACAAACCTGAAAATGTGCATCTGCCCCCGTCCAACCTGACAGAGCTTGAGAGGTGAAGAGGTGAGGAGAAGAATAGCAGATAATTGCCTAATGTTGATGAGCAAAACATCAAACAAAAAAGGCTTGAGGCTGTAAAGGTGCTTCAGCTATATATTTAGTTTAGGGTATGGATACTTATGCGATGTACTTATTTCAGTTTTTTATTTTTTAATAAATTTACGAAGTAGTGACAATTCTGTTTTTGCTTTGTCAATATGGTGTACAAAGTGTAGATTGATGTGGGAAAAAAAGTCATTTAAAGGCATTTAACATAAGGTGGCAGCAACATAAAAAAAAAAAAGAAGGGGTATGAATACTTTCGCACGGCACTATATATATATATATATATATATATATATATATATATATATATATATATATATATATATATATATAAATAAATAAATAAATCACTCACCACTGGCAGGTGTGGCAGAAAGTTTATTTTGGACCCAAATTATAATGTCTCTTGGGTGCCAGGTATCATTGTACAACTGCTTAGACCAATATTAATAAAGTAATTAGGCATTTAAATACATTTATTCATGGATATTTGCCTTTTTATTACAGATGCAGTGAAGACGGCAAAGGAAATTCCTCAAACTTTCGTCACCTGCATGAGCTTATAATTCGTGAATGAGACTGGGCGAACCACTGTGCCACTGCTCTGACAAATTACTTTTTAATTACTCTGTATTTTATTTTTAAAACCTCCCTTCATTTATTTTGAGTAAGCAGATTTGCTAGTCTTGTCTCAGCGGTCTCCATGGAGATCCATGATAACAATTATATACTGCACAGACCAACAAAACAAGAATTACACCCCCAGTCTACTGTTTTTATGACATTCTGGTATATGATGCATGAATGGTTTATGAGATGGCTTACTGGACTTTATCTTGTGGGTTCGGTTTCCTGCGCCCACTCTGAACTTGTGCTGGATCCAGCAGAGAGTGTTCCCAGATCGAGTTTGCTCCATTACTGGCCAGGGTCTGCACCATCTGAGATACACACATGTATTTGTCAGGCTGTGATCCTGAGGGAAATGACAAATATGTGTGTGAGAGGCTCTTTAGTTACCTGCAGTAAGGAAGGAGGCCATCCGCTGTGTCGAAGGTGTTTGACGATGGAAATGTGACGGCCCAGGCTCCGGTGCACAGAACAGCACTCATCGCAGATCAGAACTCCTCGGTTTATACTGCTCCAGCCCGGGTCTGAACATACATGATAATGCATATTTCATCAGAGAGAATAATCAAATGACAATGGTAGGTTGTTTCCGCCACAGGATAAAAACATAAAAACTTTTTATCTCACAATTTTGACTTTTTTTCTCACAACTCAGAAATGTGAGACACAAACCCACAACTTTGAGAAAAAAAAAATGAATTGTGAGATAAAAAGTCACAATTACCTTTTTTAAAAAGGCACATAAGGACAGGAAGTGGAAAGACTGATTGGTTTGGCTTAGACTAATCACAAAAACAATCTTTTTATAGTCCTGGACCTATTCCTACATCTTATATAAACGTAATTTAGTTTCCGGTGCTATATTGAACATTGTTGTAGTCGATTCTGCTGATATAAAATATCACCAAAGTAAAGCGTAGCTGGATAACACAGAAGAGATTGTGGAAACTGTGAGAATGATTTGTCTTAGTGTTAGAAGCATCAGTAAGAATGGTTAAAAATGGTAAACAAAGAAAATTTTTTAGCCAGCAAAAGTTTTGTGAGTATTCTCATACCTTCAAAAAATTACGGTTGAACCAGTGATGTCACATGGACTATTTTAATGATGTCCTTACTACCTTTCTGTGCCTTGAAAGTGTCAGTTGCGTTGCTGTCTATGCAGGGTCAGAGAGCTCTCGGATTTCATCAAAAATAACTAATTTGTGTTCCGAAGATAAACGAAAGTCTTTGGAACGACATAAGGGCGAGTATTGAGTAATGACAGAAATTTCATTTTTGGGTGAACTATTCCTTTAAATAATAGCTGTATAATTTTCAGCTACTATTGCAAATTTAAAAAGTTGTAAAGACAATGTTTAATGGATTTAAATAATTATTTCTGACACACATACAAACATGCTACAAAAAATTAAATGTATATCATTTTTACACCACATACTCCATACACCACATCATACTGCACTGCTCTGAATAAGCTCATCTGAGGCAAAGAGCTCTCCTCATATCAAGCAGGGTACAAGTATATTCAGGATCAAGGTGACATTCAGGTAAACAGAAAAATGACTAAGTCACAATGTGACAGAAGTGTGCCTCTGGCTGCCACAGGCCCCCAGGATCTGGCTAAAATTAAACCAGCACCCACAATACTTCAAACACATAATCTCATCCACAGAATCTCACTAAGCAGGGTTTTGATACGATTAGAGCGAGAGGGAGATTATGCTGTACTGATGTAAACAGTGTCATAACATGATTATTGATTTCCCATATGAATGCAAACACAATATGACACCTAAAAATGGCTGATGCTTTATTTTTTATATTACTGATTATGTTTTTTTCTTAATTAAAAAAATGCAATATTGAGAAACAATATTACAATTTAAAACAAATGTTTTCTATATTAATATATTTTAAAAGAGTAATTTATTCCTGTGATGGCCAAGCTGAATTTTCAGCATCATTACTCCAGTCTTTAGTGTCAGTGATCCTTCAGAAATCATTCTGATATGCTGATTTGGCGCTCAAGAAACATTTCTTATTATTATCAATTTTGAAAGCAGTTGTGCTGTGTAATATTTTTGTGGGAACTGATACATTTTGTTTCAGGACTGGATAAACAGAAAGTTCAAAAGGACAGAATTTATTTAAAACAGAAATCTTTTGCAACATTATAAATGTCTTTACTGTCAATTTTGTTCAATTAATGAATCCTTATTGAATAAAGTTCTTAATTTCTTACAAAAAAAAATAAAAAATTACTGACCCCAAACGTTTGAACGATAGTATCAAAACATATATAAAAAAAAATAGTATATAAAACAGCAAATGAAACATACAGGTGCATCTCAATAAATTAGAATGTCGTGGAAAAGTTCATTTCAGTAATTCAACTCAAATTGTGAAACTCGTGTATTAAATAAATTCAATGCACACAGACTGAAGTAGTTTAAGTCTTTGGTTCTTTTAATTGTGATGATTTTGGCTCATATTTAACAAAAACCCACCAATTCACTATCTCAACAAATTAGAATACTTCATAAGACCAATAAAAATAAACATTTTTAGTGAATTGTTGGCCTTCTGGAAAGTATATTTACTGTATATGTACTCAATACTTGGTAGGGGCTCCTTTTGCTTTAATTACTGCCTCAATTCGGCGTGGCATGGAGGTGATCAGTTTGTGGCACTGCTGAGGTGGTATGGAAGCCCAGGTTTCTTTGACAGTGGCCTTCAGCTCATCTGCATTTTTTGGTCTCTTGTTTCTCATTTTCCTCTTGACAATACCCCATAGATTCTCTATGGGGTTCAGGTCTGGTGAGTTTGCTGGCCAGTCAAGCACGCCAACACCATGGTCATTTAACCAACTTTTGGTGCTTTTGGCAGTGTGGGCAGGTGCCAAATCCTGCTGGAAAATGAAATCAGCATCTTTAAAAAGCTGGTCAGCAGAAGGAAGCATGAAGTGCTCCAAAATTTCTTGGAAAACGGGTGCAGTGACTTTGATTTTCAAAAAACACAATGGACCAACACCAGCAGATGACATTGCACCCCAAATCATCACAGACTGTGTAAACTTAACACTGGACTTCAAGCAACTTGGGCTATGAGCTTCTCCACCCTTCCTCCAGACTCTAGGACCTTGGTTTCCAAATGAAATACAAAACTTGCTCTCATCTGAAAAGAGGACTTTGGACCACTGGGCAACAGTCCAGTTCTTCTTCTTCTTAGCCCAGGTAAGACGCCTCTGACGTTGTCTGTGGTTCAGGAGTGGCTTAACAAGAGGAATACGACAACTGTAGCCAAATTCCTTGACACGTCTGTGTGTGGTGGCTCTTGATGCCTTGACCCCAGCCTCAGTCTAATCCTTGTGAAGTTCACCCAAATTCTTGAATGGATTTTGCTTGACAATCCTCATAAGGCTGTGGTTCTCTCGGTTGGTTGTGCATCTTTTTCTTCCACACTTTTTCCTTCCACTCAACTTTCTGTTAACATGCTTGGATACAGCACTCTGTGAACAGCCAGCTTCTTTGGCAATGAATGTTTGTGGCTTACCCTCCTTGTGAAGGGTGTCAATGATTGTCTTCTGGACAACTGTCAGATCAGCAGTCTTCCCCATGATTGTGTAGCCTAGTGAACCAAACTGAGAGACCATTTTGAAGGCTCAGGAAACCTTTGCAGATGTTTTGAGTTGATTAGCAGATTGGCATGTCACCATATTCTAATTTGTTGAGATAGTGAATTGGTGGGTTTTTGTTAAATGTGAGCCAAAATCACCACAATTAAAAGATCCAAAGACTTAAACTACTTCAGTCTGTCTGCACTGAATTTATTTAATACACGAGTTTCACAATTTGAGTTGAATTACTGAAATAAATGAAATTTTCCATGACGTTCTAATGTATTGAGATGCACCTGTACACCACATTATTGTGTTAATTTAACTCCCACATTCATCAAATTCACAAAAAATATAAACAGATTTTTAAAGGTGATTTGATCATATTTACTTTCAATTAAAGTAATCAAACAAGGAGGCATCCAAGGTTATAAAAAAAAATTAAATTAATGTTAAGCAAAAGGCCAGCTTGTTTCCTTATTTTAGGAGAAGACGAGCTTATTTTAATCCACCAAATGCTCATATTATTGCCAATAGTTTGAATCATGCATGTGGTGAAGAACTTTAGAATTATTGGCTTAATTGTAAATAATACGGCATCATCCCTATATCTGTGTAAAGATGGCCAGACGTTCACAGAGATGAAGCTGAGCACCTGGGTGTGGGCCATACTTCTTAAGGAACACGCTCGCCCTTCCTATAAGTGCTTGAAACCATCTTTGCTCGTAATGAAATTTCACGTGTACACACTCTAACGCTCACTGCGCCATTCAGCCCTCAGTGGCCACGCAATTGACAATCTTCCACATGTTCATTCATACTCATAATACATTTACTAGAATGCATCCGTCTGTCTGCCCGCCTCCTCCTCCTCTCTCAGTCATCAGTTCCTCACCTTCCGACACACTCACCATTATCTACATTCCTACAACATGTCAAACACGAAAATGACAAGCTCCATTAGCACCGCAGGACAGGCCAACACAAGGACACAGAGTGTGTGAGGATACAAAAAAACACACACAAGCCCTCAGATGTGGAGTCGTTGGCCAGGGTCATTGGTGACAGCGTTTGCGGCCGAACTTCGAGCATGACCGCAGGTAGCTGAGGAGGTGAAACAGAACTAAACTGTCAAAAACGAGACGCGCTCCCACATACACGTTCAGTCCTGGAGAGAGAGCAGCTGTGGATGAGGGAGCAGCTGTCGTGCCCCCCGTACCACCCCTCGGTCTCCCCCATGGGAACGGTGAGGCAAAATGAGCAAGGCCAAGGGTGGGCTTGAAGTGACGGCACAGCTGAGTGGCATCAAAAATATGTTTCATAAACAACTGAAGGCTCTATTGTGTCCTGAATGGCTTGTAAATGTATTGAGCAATGCATTTTGGGACAGATGGCTAAGAAAAGCTAGTAAAACATAGGAAGTTCCTCTTTATTTAAAACATAAATGCAATGCTTTCATCTTTTTTAGCTGTAGCATTTAGGAAAATTGCGCCTTGTCCAAGGGCATGTGTGATGGGGCTAAGAATGGATATGAACAACTCAAAACTATACTCAACTATGTAGCAACCTTCAATCTTGATCAACGGAAACCTGTACATACGTCAGAAATAAATCAAAATACAATTTCCGTCAGCTATGATTTTGGCCATTGCTGATAATTTTATGAAGGCTGTATAAATATAGTTTGAGGTTTTTAGCTGTGTCCCAGCCTGGTCATACTGGTCTGTTGGCTGGTTTTAGATGGGTTTTGGGAACTTTTCAGCTGGTCATGCTGAGAGTCCAGCCTGAAGATCAGCTACACAACAGCTTGGCCAGACTGGGAGACCAGCTTAAAACAGCTAAGACCAGGAAACCAGTTTAGGCTGGTTTAAACATTTTTTCCAGCAATAAAAAACAATACTTCAGTTATGTGAGCGAACTTTAAGAATAATAAAAAATAACAAATAATAAAAAAAAATAATAACAAATTAATTAACTTTCAGCATTCCTGTTGAAAAATATATATTATGTAAATATATATTGCACTTTGGAACAACATATTGTACAAGCAATAAACAAAACAAATTAATAAACAAATAAACATTCAGGAAATGTGTCACTAAACAATATCTAACCACAAAAAAACGCTATCTAGAAGCAAAGTTGTGCACAAACACCCTCAAAGACTGGCCCACGTCAGAGTTTGATGTGTCCTGTCAACCTGCTAACGCTAGTTAGCTAACTCGCCTCAGCCCAAGTTAACTAGATTTGAATAACAGTACCAAACTAGTACCCCTCGTAGCCACAATACATTTACAGATTGTAAACATAAAAATGTGTTTTACTCAAATACTGACAAGGAAGTCAGACGAGAGTCCGCAGGCTACTTAGCAACCGAGTCTAGCTACTGTCAGTTAGCATTGTTCGATAGAGCCCGTTTTGTGCTCAATATGAACTAAAAACTTACTTTTAATCAACATAATTTGCTGTCACTACAAAACACGCATATAAAAGGGCCTGCGTATAGTACGAATCTAGAGCTTTTAATTGACAGCACCTCGCAGTATCGTCAACTGGCTAAGGATGGGTGCTAACAACAAGCATCGGATAAAACTTTAGCCACGGTAGCAAACCTGCAATAGCAGCTCAAATTTATAGTCACAGAAGGTTTGTAAAGGATATAGTGTATGGACAACCACTGTTTAGTCGTCTTTTAAACCACATATTGATTCAGTGCTAAATTTAGAGTGGGTTTGAGTTAGCTGATCTGTTGGGCCGCAGTATCGGCCTTCATTTTCAGGCACTTTCCTGACGCGTTTAACCGAGTATCCCTGCGCAAACGCGGGCTTGGTGTTCACCCGCTAGCCGCCGCGCTCGACAGAGTCCCGGACAGCCGTGGCTCACAACAACGCCTCGATCCAGAAATCTCAGCCTTACCTGGTGCACTGCAGTCGGCGCACACCTCGCTTCTTTGGACTTTCCTGGACATCGCTGAAACAAAATCTACCGCTTCCAGAGATTTTAGTCCAATACTGAAGATATTTGGCTTGCTTTCCCCCAGGAGCGACGTCTGCGATTTCAATGCCGCCCCGAATGTCCGGAAGCCGGCGACAAGCTCCCCAGCACTCCCGGTCCTCACCCTTCTCTCTCTCTCCTTCCTTTTTTTCTGCGGTGTCTTCTGTTTTACCGCTACAAGGACTTTACGATTCCTTAAAACGAATCAGATTTTTCAGAAGGCCGTTACGTTATCAGATTATTTAATTTTGGGTGTCCCCACTAATCTTTTCCCCCGATCATTATCCAAGCCCCGTCTCTGTCTCGGGCAAAAGGGGGTGAGAATAAGAAAAGTATGGATACAGTACACGGTTCATTTACATCCACTGCCCTATACACTTCTGTATGGCGGGCTGCATAGTCTCTCTCTCTCTCTCTCTCTCTCTCTCTCTCTCTCTCTCTCTCTCTCTCTCTCTCTCTCTCTCTCTCTCTCTCTCTCTCTCTCTGTGCACAGGCGGGGGCTGACAGAGCAGAGAGACCATGCAGTCATGCCCACCAGTGAAGATGAATTTTACATAAGATAATTTACATATCTACAATCCCCAAATTAAGTATAATCAAAAAGCATAATGAATAATTAATGAAAGGTTTTTGTACATTTTTATTCAGTAAATTAAATATGGTCTGTCTAGAAAAAAAAATTGGCCTACCCTATACTGTAATATATTTGAATACGGGTCCTATTCTATTCTAAACACATGAAAGGAATGGTTCAGCCCTCAGGCCATCCAAGATGTAGATGGGTTTGTTTCATTGGCACAGATTTGAAGAATTTATCACTTGCTTACCAATGAGAGTCCAGACAGCCAATAAAAACATCACAATAATCCACAAGTAATCAGTGTGCCTCCATGTCTTGTGAAGTGAAAAGCTGCATGTTTCGATCATTAAGGTGTTTCAACTTTAAACCGTTGCTTCTGGTCAAAATATGACTCATAATCCATAATAATGGTTCCTCTAGTGAAATTTGCAAGATGTAGATTAGTTTGTTTCTTCATCGGAACAGATTTGGAGAAATTTAGCATACTTGCTCACCAATGGATCCTCTTTGGTGAATGGGTGCCGTTAGAATGAGAGTTCAAACAGCTGATAACGTCACAATTTTGATTTCTGGGTGAACTATTCCTTTAAAATATATGTGCATGTTGTTGTTTATTTTCTGGATACCCCTTTGTAATAAACTGTATGCTTTTTTCTGTAAGTATATGAAGAATGGACTGAATATGATGAAGAAAAATGCAATTAAAGATTTGCACATTTCAGTAGTTCAGTAAAACCAAATAGAAATCTGCAAACAATAACGTAGAAAATCCAATATTTTACTAACAAGTTATTGGGGCAAAAAGAAAAGGTTAGACAAAAATAAATGCATATTCCTTTTTAATTTTACTTAAATTTCATGTTTTAATGTTACTTTGAACCTGCAAATTTATATGTGAATCAGTTAGTTACTTCAAAATTGTGCTCTGGGTTTTTCACTGGCAGCACACAAGACTACTGACATGTTTATATATTGTGATCATGTTTTATGCGAGACAGCAATATTTTTAATAAAGTTGATGAAAAAATCTCTACTTGATCATATTGCAGTTGTAGTATATATAGCTAATATTAGTTAGGTCTAGTCCCCTGTTTAGATGGGTGGATGGGATGGATCACTTCTAACGAAAGATATTAATAATATTAGCATTATAGAAAATAAATATTCAGTTCTATTCTAAGTAGAAGTGCAAGATTTAATACTAACAAATAAATAAAACTCCATTTGATTCTTTTGGAATCATGGAGTATTTATTTAGACCAAATAAAATATATGAAAACTGCTGATTAATTTCATTTCAGTTATGTTTCATCCAGTTTAATAGAGGAAAAGTTTAAGTTTCGTACTAATTGATTTGGTCATACTGTAATCGTAGTAGCCTATAAGGTTAATACGAATAAAATAACACATTGTACAGTAGATTGTGACAAAATCAGCACAATAATATACAAACACCCTGTTCTGTTCTATTATCCGTTCCATTCCATTAAAGAATAGAATTCTATTCTAGAATTTAATTTGTGTTCAGTTATTGCATCCATGAGAAATTTGTTTAGAAATATTAAGACATAGATGGCAGCACGAGATGCTCTCCCTCCCCCATGGCGCAGTGAGCAGCATCAGCATGTATGACAGAATCAGACGCTGAAGTTTAGTGGCTCATAGGTGTGAGTCGCTTTCATCCGCGAAACGAGAGCCCTGCTCAGCCTCCGCGTGCGCGCGCGCGTTTGAGAGTGTGAGGAGAGAGGAGAGAGACTAGGAGGAGTGGAGAACAGAACGGAGAGCATTCATGCACACAGCTTTAAATTGCCTTTCAACACAGACACACTGAATGCCAAGCTACTATGCAAAAGGCGATGCTGGATACGAAAAGGGAGAGAAATGCCTTTACCGGTCGGTTCAGCAATATTAATAACATAGCACTCGCCCTTTATAAAAGTAACTGATATCGCACAAAAGCAAGGAAACGGAACGGGGGAGAGAGCAGCGGCGAACTATGCACTGAGGATGATTTCTGCCAGAAAAACTCCGGAGAAGAGTCGCTACCACCTGCATTATCTGGTGTGGCATAACAAACACCGGCAGCTGGAGAAAGAGCTCTCAGCGCGCCAGCAGGTAAGATGCTTTCGTTTCCGCGTGACAATCTCGCGGCGGATGATGCTGTGAGGAGCGGGCCGTGCGTTTGTCTGAGGAAACTGATTCGGGTACTCCATTCGGCTTGTAATCTGTGATGAAAGGAGAAAAGTGTTTCTTCATCGTTTGCTGGTTCATTAATAACATGTCAGCTTATTTACTTGCTGATATGTTTACTACAAACAGAAATGCGTGTCAAAAAAATAAAAAATAAAAAAACCTCACACCCTGGCTGTGTCTTCAAACCTAGTGAGTTGCCTACCTAGTCCGCATTTTTGGGCGTATAGCGTTCGAACGCGTAAAAATACTGTCTTGGTAGGAGCTCACTAGGTTTCGACACACAGTCTCTGTTCTCCAAACCTGCTCATGTTTCACGTCTGGCGGAAACATGATCACAAATGCAGCTTTATTTCGATCTGAGATGGTGTAAAACACAGAGAGGCTGCAGAATAAAGTGGGATTGCATACAAAGGCTGTGGGTGAATGATGCTTACAGATCAGCCTACGTTCACCACTCACAGTTCCTGAGGATAGATGGTGTGTCAGGAGAGGGTGTGTTTGTCTTTCTGATCAGCCTTCTTCAAAAGAATTATTAATGCAGAACATTATTCCACGAATCAGTGTGGAATTAGTCTGTAATTAATTAGAATTTGAGATCACCGTGCAGAACTATAAATAGGCCAGAGACATTGAATGGTTGATTTGAATGTATGGGAGGGAAAGGAATGAATCAATAAAATAAATAAATTGCAAATAGACACACCAAGCAAACAGACAGATTGCAACATGACTATGTTTTACTCAGTTTCACAAAGCAGAAGTTCAGCTGATTTGATCATATTGCAATCATAGTATAAGGAACACATTGTACAGTAGCCTATGATTTAAAGAAACTTCTGTTCTATTATCTGTTTAATAGAATATAATTCTATTCTAGAATTTATATTCTGTTCATAAACCAGTTTCAACATTCTATTTTATTATATTCTACATGAGAGAAGTACAAACATGAATACTATCGGACTCCATTTGATTTTATTGCAATATCTGTGAGATATTAAGTAATATTAAGACACAGATGGCAGCATGAGATGCTCTCTGTCTCCCATTGCGCAGTGAGCAGCATCAGCATGTATGACAGAATCCCTGATTACACACTGAAGTTCAGTAACTCATATACAGGTTGATTTTTGTCAGGGAAGAAAACTGGTTCTTTATGATCAACCTTAAAAAGAATTATTGAATGCAGCATGAAATAGAAATTCACCCTATTTATTTTCAAAATGCATGCTACTGATCTTATTGTGAACGATTCATTTTTGCATGTTTCAGTTTTACCTTTTGTAACTTTGTAATTTTTAATCAAGATGCCATAGCTCTGTCATCCTAGTGAAACAATAGACTTTTCTCTGATGATGTATGCCAAATTTCTCCAATCATTAAGTCCTAAAACCGCCCTTTTCTTACAAGTTTGCATTCTGATCTGCCCCTATGTAATCAACAAACGATGGATAGAACCAAGTCCTGTTCTTCGCAATTTATTTTTTTTAATAATCCATTTTACTCAGATGTACGTTAAAGTACAGAAGAAAAGATCTGTCGCTACTTCCATTACATCACAATTTTGACGCAACTGTAATTTACAGATTCATAGAAAGAGTCAAAATCAGTGTGAAATCACTGTATTCTTTCAAAACTACAAATAGACAAACCAACACATAATGGTAAAATAGCATTAGAGGTGGAAAAACAAGTAAATAAATAAGAAAAAATGGACTTATTAAAACATTGCTCTTTAATTTAATTCCAGTTTAATTTAATATAATATCATACAATAGATTCATTAAATAATACATAATTTGTTTTTGACACGTGTCAGGTTACTTATAAAGTTATATAGAGATAATGGAAGAGCCCAGGATGAAAACCAAAATGCATTTTTCTGTAACAAACAGAAGTTTATGAAAGAAGACTAATTGAGTCGAATCAATTGCCCACTTCAGGTAACATCCAGGCCTGTGTGCTCTAGTTCACTATTCTGATTTAACTCTCCGCTTTATGAGTAAATAATTTCAACTCATTTGCGCGAAGTCTTCCATCTCAGTTACAGCAGCCATTCATGATTCCATCTTTCCAAACCCCAAACAAACTGTAACTCATTCCAATACCAGCCATCTTGTTCCTGTGCAGGTTTTTATTGCTCAGGCTGATGGTAATAATTCAGACCCCTAACCCTCTTGATGATCCCTGTGATATAAAGCACTTCCAGTTTAGTTGATTTACAGGCTGCTGACAGCATCTAGCCACGTTTGGCACGGTGTGTTGTGTCGCTCGATGAGTCAAACCAGGTCCCTCCAGGGACGGCACGAGGCGCAAAGGGAGGTCAGTGCTGTCTCGATTGTTCCTCTCCAGTGAATGAGGCACGTAGCCACCCTGACAAGGGGAAAAGCTGCTGCACCAGCACACAGGATTATGGGATAGATGTTAGGTGTCAGTGAAAGAACAAAGGGGGGAAACTTAAGCTATTAGGACAGAGGAGAGCAAGGGACGTGAATAGCAAAGAGATCGGGAGGAGGAAGAGGAGGGGTAAAGAAGTTACCGAAGGGAAAAGAAGCTCAATTTGCAGTTTGCCTTGACAGTGCCATAAAACAGTCACGGGGGAGGAAGTGGACAGATGACAGCTTTGGAGGAGAGCAGCAGGAAATTAAGAAAGAGCGAATGGATAGAGTGGGTGATTGAATGAGCAAACCAGAGAGAAGAGCCATTGCCGGCTGATGCATCTACAGAACCGAGTCCAAAAATAAGAGAAATTGTAAAGCGGCATGTGGATTTGTGGTTTTTTTTTGAGTGAAGTCAGCAGTGCCTCAGCAAATACGCAACAACACGGCGGCAATTTCTTTACCCGCGGCCCTCCATCAGCACATTTGCCATTGTCCACGTATCTGTTCAGTTTTCCCGTTTGATATACTGCCTCTCTTCTTCAACACTCGCCCCTCCTGCTCTCCACCCGTAACCCAACACTAATTGCGACAGAGCGTTGTCACAGGGGACGAGTGTTGGGCAGTGGGGAGGGGGTTGCTGAGATTTAGTTAACTTATGGGAAGCTTTTAACAGACTGACAAGGACAGTGGCAGACAGAGCGCATAAAAGGCCAGCGAATTGGGTTGTCAAATTGAAAATATGGAAATGAAAGGTGCAATTGTATCTAATTTGATTAGAGTTTATGATCTGAATTTACCATAAAAATAATAAGTAGCAACATGCAGGTGCACACACATACAAATCTATCAATTGTACATGACCCGAGTAGGCGAGCTGTGCTGCATTTGCTTACTGGAGAATACTACAAGGCTCTATTTCATTAGCACTACTCATCTCTATGATTTACATAGATGTTTGTTTTTCCAGTAAACATTCCCCTATTCTAATTTGGATATGCAAACGTAACCTCAAGCCATACGGTGCGAAAACCGTAGGAAGTATAACATCTAGTACATCAGTATTCTCCTTTTAAAGGGATGGTTCACCCAAAAATAAAGAATTCTGTCAGCATTTACACACACTCATGTCTTTCCCAGTGTTGTTATGAAATAAAATTTCATGCTGATGTAGTAAAAGTATTAAAAATAAAAATTAAATAAAAAATAAAGATAAATAGAAATATAAAAAACAAAAACTAATCAAAATCACAAGAAGATATAATTAAATTACTAAAAGAAATTTAACTAAAATTATAATGAAAAACAAAACTGTAAAAATAAAAGCTAATTCAAAATATTAATAAATACTATAATACTAACTAAAATAACACTGGTATCTCCAAACCTGAATGACTTACTTTCTGCATAACACAAAAGATGAAATTTTGAAACAATTTTTTTTATTATTATTATTTCAATGACTTTCACTGTATGGGCAAAAGCAGTCAAAATATTCTCTCACTTCCTCTTCCTCTTATCTCAACCCAGCAGCTCTGTGGCATTTACCGGAGTAAAGCAAAGGACATGTCATCACCGGCACAGTCAGATTGCTTGGATTTCCAGAATGGACTCTAAACTGGCCATATCCGAAACAGTTTTGAATGTAAAATGGAGCTGAATGTCTTTTATACAGTCTTTGTTGTCCCATTGTGACGTTCCTGTATATTTTTGCACTGACATTTAGTTAAAAAGTGATGGCTGTACCATTGTGTTTTGGTGAAGCTCTGTTGGTTTCTGCCTCCCACACTATGAGGCGGTCGCCTCAGCCCTTATAGACGAGACCTGGATGTCGATCTCCAGAATATGAACTTCACCGTGGGTGTGTGTCAACCTCCTGTGACACAATAGCGCATAAAAAGTCGAACAAGGGCCCATAATTCTCCCTCTCTCTTCCTTCCTCGCAATATGTCTGTCTGCCTAGACTTATTTAAAGAATCTGTAAGTTCTTTTTCACCTCTCTCTCGGGTTGCATCTTCGTCTATGCAATTCATTCTTCTGCCACATCACAGCCTTTAAGTGCTTCTATGCATTGATGTTGTACTGTCTTCAAATAAAAGCAGATTTAAGTGAACGCGCCGAGGCACATGATTCCATTTATGTGTAAAACAGATTGTGCATGTGTAAATCTATGCATGTATGCACATTTTTATGCATACGGCCACACAAGAGAGCCTGTGCAATGTCTTCAGCGGACTCTATCACATGCTGCGATATGCACCCCACACACACACATATGATTTTCTTCTGCCTGCCTCCCACATGCACAGTTTGGACTTCCAATGAAAGATTGATGTTGGTTTAAGTAGCTGCCAGAGAACATTAGCCAAGGCAGAAAGAGTGCAAGAGCAGATGCACCAGCCAGAGATGACTATCAATAATGCAGTCTCCAGCAGGCTCACAACTGAGAGAGAGGAAGAAGAGATGATATGGACAGCTATGTGGAAGAGCATTCATGTGAAAATGTGAGGATAGACCCTAGATGATTGTCACTTTCAATGTGGTGGGCCAGGATTAGTAATTAACATGGATTTGAGTTAGTGCACTTGTGTCTGATGCATGTGAGCAGGAAAGTGTGCTTGCTTGTTGCAGGGTTATCAGTGAGATGCAGTGTAGGTGTGTGAGACGAGTTCCGGTCAGAGCAGGAGTACTGTAATGTGTAGGTGTTTCAGGTAGGATTTCTATTATTTTTATTATTCTGTATGCCGACCCTCACAGCTCAAGAAACCTTACAAAGATTTACCATGGTAACTGTAGTTTCCACCAAAATACCAGGGTTATGTCAAAAACCCAATGTTTTTTCAGTTATTTACATATGTACACAAAATAATGATTTTGAAGTACAGTTGTATGTAAGTGAGTGAGTATGTGTGTGTGTTTTGAG